>CM033469.1:19048359-19269167 GCA_019447015.1 Hymenochirus boettgeri
TAAAAGTAACAGTGCAGCTGAAACGATTCAAGTGACATATTATTCATGTTGTTACACACTACATTGTGCTTGTGTATATATCAATATAAATAAATTAGGAAATAAGTGCTTAATTGTACTTAAAATTGACCTTCTATTATGAAGGTAAGGAATTCCTGTGTGTGTTATTTATTTAAAGTGCTATAATTTTTCCTAAGGTAAAAGTGCTAAACCGTTTAGTAAATAATTTAGTAAAAGTGGTATTACATTGGTATTAAATTAAGAGGATGGTTGGGGTATACGTTATATGTAACTAGCAAAATACCCGCGCTTCGCAGCGGAGATGTATTGAAATAACCTTTTTAAGAAGACAATAATGTATGAAGATTGCTGTAATCGCTCGGCACTTGATATATTAAAGAAAGACAATTCAATAAGCTTAACGATAATGCAACACTCATTAACTTAATTTAATTTATATTTTTTATTCAACTATGAAATTTTGGTGAAAATCGGTCCAGCCGTTAGTGTGCAGGAGTTCAAAATTCTATTCCCCCCCAT
Organism: Hymenochirus boettgeri; assembly: GCA_019447015.1. NCBI lineage: Eukaryota > Metazoa > Chordata > Amphibia > Anura > Pipidae > Hymenochirus > Hymenochirus boettgeri. The sequence goes on from CM033469.1 coordinate 19,048,900, forward strand.
TCACCCCCACCCTAAAAAAAATATTTCGTAAACCTTTTACTGGTAAAGGAGTATATGCATACAGAATTTGGTTGAAATCGGACCAACCATATAGATTTGTACAGCTTGTAAGCTAGGTAACCATAAGTCTGTGCAATGTCGATACTCACCGTTACAGGTGCAATGTCAGATACTCACCGTTACAGGTGGCAATGTCAGAACTCCGTACAGTGCAATGTCAGATACTCACCGTTACAGGTGCAATGTCAGATATCACCGTTACAGGTGCAATGTCAGATACTCACCGTTCAGGGCAAGTCAGATACTCACCGTTACAGGTGCAAGTCAGATACTCACCGTTACAGGTGCAATGTCAGATACTCACCGTTAAAGGTGCAATGTCAGATACTCACGTTACAGGTGCAATGTCAGATAATCACCGTTACAGGGCAATGTCAGATACTCACCGTTACAGGTGCAATGTCAGATACTCACCGTTACAGGGGCAATGTCAGATATACGTACAAGCCGATACGTACAGGGCAATGTCAGATACTCACCGTTACAGGTGCAATGTCAGATACTCACCGTTACAGGGGCAATGTCAGATACTCACCGTTACAGGGGCAATGTCAGATACTCACCGTTACAGGTGCAATGTCAGATACTCACCGTTACAGGTGCAATGTCAGATACTCAACCGTTACAGGGCATGTCAGATACTCACGTACAGGGGCAATGTCAGATACTCCACCGTTACAGGTGCAATGTCAGATACTCACCGTTACAGGGGCAATGTCAGATACTCACCGGTACAAGGTGCAATGTCAGATACTCACCGTTCAGGGGCAATGTCAGATACTCACCGTACAGGTGGGCAATGTCGATACTCCACCGTTACAGGGGCAATGTCAGATACTCCACCGTTACGGTGCAATGTCAGATACTCACAGTTACAGGTGATGTCAGAACTCACCGTTACAGGTGCAATGTCAGATACTCACGTTACAGGTGGAATTTCGAAACGAAACCTGCTTAACTTTTGTAAGTAAGGTGCAATGAATGAGCCTGCCAAATTTTAAGCCGTCTGCCTCCACGGCAAGTTGGAGAATTAGGTGATGAGTGAGTGAGTGAGGGCTTTGCCTTTTATTAGTATAGATAATACATATTATAAAGACATACAATAAAGAGTATATACTGTTTTAAAACCCCAGTCAGCGTTCATTAAGGAAGCATTTATAGACCATTGTTCATTTAATACTTGTGGGTTCAATGTTTAAATAGGGGTCCAGTAAAATCCCTTCATAGCAGGAATTTCATTTTGCCATGAACCTAAAATCGAGAGTCATGTTTCTCTTGCATGTTTAGCTCAAGGTGTGATTACCTGGCTGGTTGTGTTGAGCACTTGCGGTGAGAACATAATCAGACACAGGAGGAGAGGTTTGGGTATATAAGTTGTTGGTTTGGGAATATGTTCATAGCTTGAAAAAGGTCACAGTAATAAGACCGAAACGTCGCTTGTAAACTACACCCAATAAAGGTTATAAAGGAAGTCCTTGGAGTGCCCCAATTGCTGAAATTCTTTATATGCTTCTTGTGGATGCACCAGGCATGGAAAACTGGATGAGAGTGCACACTTACCTGGGCATCCACACACACATATACTATATATATATATCACCATGTGCAGAATACAGAGGAAAGAGACATAGAAAGGCACATCCTCCACTATACAACAGATGCGCGCGTTATTAAAACCAGAGCGAATAATTAGGTTATTAGGTTAATTCCAGCTAAATCTGTCCAGATATGATTTCTCTGAGAGAACGGAAGGGTAATTTTCCTTTTTCCTCACCCTCACATACTGATATAATTTTATTATTTCGTTATAACATACAGAACATTTTAGTGACACCTTGTGGCTGAAGTGGGTATGTGCACTCTGACAAAAGGATATTTAATTTGGTTGAAGAGCCAAATTCTGTTCTTTACTTCTTTCTTCCGTTTTTTCTTCCGCTTTTTTGGACTGTATCTCCTCCCACAGTTTTTGAGCTAGAGACATGAAATTCGGTACAGACGTGCGGGGCATATAGGAGAAGTGTGCTATCTTCTAGCTAAGGAATCGCGGGAAGCGTTACGGCGTTATCGGCGATGTTCCGGACATTTTTTCCCCAAGACTATAATCGTAACAATCCTCAAATGTGGATATTTCAAAACAGTTGTTCATGGGCATAAATACAAATGGTGATACCCCCAACCCCCAACACAGACCCAGGTACACCCACCTAATGACCTACCTTTTCATTCCCATTCCATTCCATTCCTGCCTACTTAAAGGGTAACTATAGTCAAAAAAACAATTTGACCAATCATCAAAAAAGTTTTGTTTTTTTAACCCCCAACTGACACAGGTACACAACATCTACTAATCTACTTATCCAGTGCTGTGGCAGCCATACTTAAAGGGGAACTAAAGTCAAAAAAACTAATTTTGATCAATAATAAAAAAAGTGTTTTTTACTTCCAACCTGATCCAGGTACACATGCCATGACCTACCCCTCCATTTTCATGGCAGCCATATTTAAAGGGTAACTATAGTAAAAAAAAGTTTTTTGAATAATCATTAACAAAGTTTTTTTTTTAACCTCTAACCCGACACAGGTACACACACCTACTGACCTACCCCCCATTACTGTTGCAGCCATACTAAAGGGTAACTAAGATAAAAAAAATTTTTTGACCAATCATCAAAAAGTTTTTGTTTTTTTTATTCCAACCTGATCCAGGTACACACACCTATTGACCTACTTTGATTTTCATGGCAGACATATTTAAAGGGTAACTATGGTAAAAAAAACTATTTGACTAATCATCAACAAAGTTTTTTTTTTTTTAACCCCCAACGTACCCAGGTACACTGTACTAACCACCCTTCTATTACTGTAGCAGCCATACTTAAAGGGCATCTATAGAGGGAAAATGAACTTTTTTCTTTCTTTCCATGTGTTCTATAATTCCCTACAACCCGCAGAGTGTCTTCACTTTTTCAGATTCCTCCGTCTGAGATACACCAGTTAGAAGAATACGTGATTGCATTCCTCTATTCTACTTGGGACTGTCAATCAAATCCCTGCTCTGTAATAACATAGAGATAAGAGCATTAGCCGGGGGAGAAAGGGTAGCTTTCATGGTAGATATAAGGCTGCATTTGACCCTCTTCTTAATGCTTTCACTGATTGATGATGGGTCACAAAGTGAGAGATCGTAAACTGTACTGATCTTCTTCTTCCATGTGTCCAGGACAGCTTGCTTTCTATTGGCCATGTGCATGGGTTGTGTTTTCAGGATGTTGAACTTTTAACTCCTACTGCACATGATAAGCTTGTCGGTTAGCCGGAGTTGAGACATGGAGGAGGTAACAGAGGGAGGGGGAAGGGGAGAGTGCTGCACACAGATCTGACCCCATGGTAAAACGAGTCACTGACATAGATAGGATTAAGGCAGCACAGAGTACATGAATTTAACTTTGCAAAGGGGCAATGTGTTTTTTTCACTATAGATGCCCTTTAAAGGATAATTAAAGTCATAAAAACTAATTTGACCATTCATTTAAAAAGTTTGTTTTTGAACCCCAACCTGAGACAGGTCACACACCACTATGACCTGCCCTTCCATTTCTGTGGCAGCCATATTTAAAGGGTAAGTATAGTAAAAAAAACAACACATTTTGACCACATCAACAAAGTTACTTTTATCCCCCAATCTGACACCAACTGACACACACCAACTGACCTACCTTTAATTCACGTAACAGCCATATTTAAAGGGTAAATAAAAAAAAAAAACATGTCCTATCATTGGCATTATTGAGTTTTAAACTGCAGCACAAACACAAACAATCCCTTCCATAATGCGTCTTTCAAGCCAAATTCAAAGTTTATACTTAAACTTCCTTTCTAGTATTTACTGTTATTGTGTGCATGGGTTTGACATAGTAATTAACAAAATCCCCTAAATTTAGTTTTGGGTAGGTTCCCTTATAGTGCATGGTTGGTGAACTTTTGGGGAATTTAGCTTTCAAATTTTAAAATGTTCACATATGTGTAAATTAACAAATCTCAAAAGGATATGTCCCAGTAAAAATAAAAAACTGGCACTTGTCAGTTTTCTGCCATAACCCCAACTTGTATTTTAACCAGATATTTAGTTCATTCTTTCTAGAAAAAGGTATCTGCCTCCTCCCTGCTCAGTGAGCTTTTATAACCTTGAGCATGTGCAGTGAGGCAGCAGGTGAAACAGCTGTCATATCATTAGCTATCATATCAGTTGTTACCGTCTTGATTGACTGCACAGGGGAGGAGCCAGCTTACTCTGCCAGAATAGGAACAAAATTATCCTTACATTTCTGGTTAGTGGTGTAGCTAATAAAGTGCAAAATAGATCAGTTGTTTTTTTTTAATCATATCTGGGGCTTGGGGCAAGTAACTGACAATTCACCAGTTTTTGTTTTAAGGGTGGGACATCGATTAAAGGGAATGTCCAGCCTAAAAAGAACTATCCTTTTAAATGCTTATAAACCCCCCAAACCTCACTTTTGCAAGGTTCATATATTTAAAAGAATCCCCAGAATCCCCAGAACCTGACCCGGTCCATTGCTGCTTCTACTCCACGGCTGGTGCTGACAGCTGCTCCACTTCTGGTTGCGGCTGTCAGTTAAGGTGCGACGTGACGTCACTCCAATTGCCTGATAGCCGCGACCAGGAAGTGAAGCAGGGGGGCGGCGCCTACCTGGCTAAGGAACCGGGTCAGGTAAGTTCTGGGGGATCTTTGAAATATATCAACCCATAGGAAAGTGAGATTTGGGGGGGAATAAGCATTTAAAGGAAAGTTATTTTTAGGTGGGGTTGCCCTTAATAATCTAATTTAAACCCATTTAAAGTGGAATTGATACATTTTTCACCCCAGTTTTCAACTGGAATTTAAAATTTTTTGAGTTTCTGATTTGAAGTGGCCAGTACTACAATCTTGAATAAATGGTATTAACATGGTATCTAGGCACACCGACCAGTTTCATACCAGGACAGCATTAGACTTTTTCAGTTCCCTCATAATTCTCTGTTTAGTGTAAGGTAGGTGAGTTGTTTATGGTATTTGCTGTGTACAGATAATTGCTCATCACGTTAGGTTTCAGTATTCACATTGGCCATTCTGAAAATGCACAATTCACATTTCTGACCCATTATCAATCTGACAATGTTTTTAAGTCTGACCTACCCAGAGGAAACCCAGCCAGGCACATGTCTGCGGGTTCAGCCGTAACCATTTTATACAGGAGATGTGGTAGATTGATATTTTTCACTTTATGAATTGATTTTGCCATGATATCTAACATATAAGATGATAACATGATATCTAAACAGAGTAAATCAGATGAAAGCTATTTTTCTATAAAGAACTTGACCTGTAATTTTGCATTTACAGGCCTATGGTTGAGGGGCCCATATAGGTTGGGGCCTTGGAAGTATATTTGCCCCTATGTGTCCTGTTTTTATGACATTCCCGTTTATCTTTCCGTGCGTTTAAGACCAGGTTGCTCACCAATCTCTATCTACACCAATGCTGTGTTAAGTGCCGTAAGACATGAAAATATCAGGTGTAGCTCACCTATGTGTACTGCCTTTTAAAGATGCTCAATAAAGTCACACAGCTCCTTCACAGTCTTGTGTTCCAGTACTGTTGTTTGGAGTGGTCCAGGATTGGAAGACCCTTGGTGAAAGGGACCGGGGTTATATCCACCTGGCCCGTATATATGTGTAAGTAAGCACCTTTCCTCCTTGCTTTAATATAACACAATTTACTTTTTCCAGGAATTTACTCTGGAATGGGTTGTCGGTGTTAGGAGATTTTTCTCCTTTCGAATTTGTGGTTCCACATTCATAGCTGGTTTGGGGTAAACACGACCCATAATAGTAAATGAATGGTATAGAGGTCTTGCTCTTCCCATAACAGATGGGACATTCCCACAGGACCCCATAGGTAATGTGGAGGGACAATAGGGTACGTCTCCTCTGTAATTAAGTGGTGCAGCACTATTCTCGTTAATCATCCCGGCGTGTGAAACACCTTCCACAGTTGTATGCACAGACAAGCTAATAACCTTTCTTGATTAAGCAATTATTTCTAGACATTATCCTCTGTTTGGCAAAGATGCTCTGTTGGCTGGAAATCAAGCAAAAACTGATATGGGGATCTCTGTGTAACCTTCCCAGAGTCCTAGCCTATATCCTGTTCGTCTGAGCCTTGGTGCAAAGAATTCTGGGTAAAAATGAGGGCGGTTGAACAGCACAGCGCTAGAGTAGAAAGGCCAATGTTTATTAACTTTTATACCCTGAAGTGATAAATGGACTGCGTGAGAAATATTCATGTGAAATGGCATTACTGTATTCACTGGATAAATGCAAGAGGTTAGTGTGTATTTAAAGGGGCATTTTGCACTATGATAATTCTATTTTTGTTGGTAATATACAGCACTAAAAATGGACACATTTAAATTAGCAATGTTGTTAATATAAAAACAGCCATAGACAAGCACTATTAGCAACACAATTGTCCTGTCACCCCCTTGTTCCAATGACCCAAACTGTAACTAGTATCATGCAGTGTCTGACTATTCGATTAATCTGACTGGAATTAGCGTTTCTATATTAGAATCTGTTCGGGCTTATTCTCCTTTAAGATTGGTTTTGCTCTATCATTAGTAAATATTTGTAGATGTCTATGAAACCAGCTGCATTGTGGGAAATCATCTCTTATTCTGCAAGTTTAAAGGGCATGTCCACCCCAAAACTAAAATTTAACCCACTACTGGCCCACTCTGTAGTGTATAGAAAATCCTACCTTAATCCCAGCTCCAAATGGTTTCTCCGTAATGTCTGTCCAAAGTTAAAAAAACCGACCACAGGGAAATTGTTTCCACCTCTGAGCTTGTCCTCTCAGAGGTTTTGGCTTGCTCAGAGCAGCCCTTCACTCCCCCCCCCTCCCTCGCCCTCCCGTTTTGTTTCCCCTCTCCTAGTGTTAAAACCCTTTCCCACAATTAGGGATAGTCCCCCAGCCCAACAGCTATAATATCTTTTCCAGATACTCCCCCGATCTCTACTTACCTTCCCTCTCTCCTCCGGCGTTCTGAACTGCCGGCAGCGGTCCATGATTGGCTGCCTCTCAGCCAATCACAGACACGCTGCCGGTCGGGCCCCTGCTTGCATCTGTGCAAGCAGAAGACCAGGCATTGCGCGGAGGAGAGGAGGGAAGGTAAGTAACGATTGGGGGACTTTCTGAAAAAAAATATTATAGCGGTTGGGGCAGGGGGAACTAGCCCTACTATATGTGAAAAGTTTGGAAAAGTTTGTGAAAAGTTTAATTATTATTCCCTATTTCTGCATCCATCATTCCTAGTGAGTAACAATTTGTTTTCTTATTGCTTAGCCTTAAATACAAAGAAGTCACAAGCGGGTCACCCAGTAGTTAAAGGTCTCCTTCTCTGTTCTTGCATCAGATCCTATGCTCCCATAACATTACTAACCACTAACGTTTGGCAGAAATCAAGGGTGACAGATTGGCTTCTCAGTGATGTCACACACAGAAATTTTTAAATAGCGAGCGCTTCCCATGGAATTATTGGACACAACGGGCCTTTTACTGTACATGCTGCTGAAAAATCAGGGAGATTCTAAAATCTGGTGGGATCCATGTAGAAATGTTTAGAATCCCCCCCCTGCTTACTAGAAGATAAATATTTATGAGCCAGCAGGGCAGATGCTGCTGGAATCTGTGTGAAGTCGAATCTGTCAACACACTGGTGCATCGCTGTCAGGGAAACTGCTCGCCATCCCAGCACATGCTCTTGTGAGTTATGCAGCGTGAATTCAATTTTCATGTTTATCTTACGACATTTGGCGCTGTCTCTGGCTTATGTTCCCTTTTTTCTTTTTATATAATCCTAATTAGAGCCATGCGGCACGCGGTGATGTTTTTATTAAACTCATCCGCGACGTGTGGATTTCACTACTAAATAACAAAGGGGAGATCGACGCGCTGAGACGAAGCGTATGTTCCCGTTCAAACATCCCAATACATTGCCTCTTTGTTGGAGAAACACAGGTTGCCGGGACGTCATTCTATTCATTGTCATTTCCTAACAAATCAATGCGTCTCGGTGTAAATACCGGATGGGAATAATCACATAATGAAGGGGACGGGGTGTTAATTGTAAACATCTTGTTATATAACCTCACCAGAGACGCCATAGTATTCATTAACCATAATCTCTCTATCAGCGCTGTATATTACCAATACAATTTTCAAAGATTCATTATAGAATGCTTAGAATTAATGGGAGTCCGAGGTGGGGGCAGTGTTCAGTCCAACTCCCCATCCCCTTATATGCAGTAGTAAATACTAGATCCTATACATTGCTTTGAAGTTGCACTTGTGGTCCAAATTTGCGAAGGTGGAGATGACCGATAATGGTCCACAATTTAATGACCGTTGCATTATTAATACATCTGCAAAAACATAATGCCATTGGAGATAAAGGTTAGAATAGGTATTATGTGATGTCACTTCTGTATAGATTCCCAAACTTCACAGGGCATGTAACTAATCAGGACAGTGAATTCTAGCTAGCTGGCAATACACACTACGATTGTCAGATCGTTTATGGACAGGGGTGTTCCTAGGTTTTTTTACTCCTGAAACAACTTTTAAATTCGCCATCGGTAGATGGGTGGCGGCACGTGAAGTAGGCGTGGCTTCATCAGGGAACATAGGCATGGTGGTGGGAGTGGTGGGCTGACTACAGTGATGGTGGGCTGGTGCTGTGCTGAAAGCAGTATTGCAGGAAGGAAGTTTTTTTTTTAACTGCTGCTTTAAGTGTTCTGCAGGGGTGCACCCCAAGCAAATGTTTCAGTTTGCTTCATAATAGGGGCACCCCTGTATATAGACAATCAGGCAAATATTTTACCTATCGAACCAGTTGAATTGTTTTCCGTTGTACGCATCGCGCAGATCAGTTGTAGGATATATATACATCTTAAACCCCAGAGACTGCAAATTTAATGAATGGGTCACTTGCTTTTTAATTGGAAATAAACAAAATGTTGACTATGACAAATTCAATTCTATTTTACTCTCACTCCCCCCACCCCAATATTATAGGGAGATACAAAGTAGCTTATTGGACAGCTACTTATTTACAATTGGAGCAGCAAACTGAGCATGCATGAGCCAGTGGGGGGAAGAAAGAAGTAAAGTTATTGTTTAAACACGTTACCAGGGTGTGGTCGAAAATTTGCACCTTGCAAATAGTGTCAGTGTCTTCCCTATTATATTACAGGTTTTCTGCCTAATGTGCCTTGCCTCAATAAAGGGAAAGTGCCCTGCCTATTACTTTCACTTGATAGACTGAAAGTAAGGGTCACAGTGTGTAATTTGTGCATGTGTAATTGTGCATGCACTGTATGTTCTTACGTTAAAGTAATATAAAGCATGTGAATGCACTTAACAATTGTAAGTTTGTGATGTTTTTGGAGATGTGGGTGCTGTTTAAGGTTCCTCTCCAAGATATTTTACAAGCTTGCACATGTCAGAAAAGGCAGTTAGGGGAATAACATTTATATATATAAAAAATTAGGCTGGTGTACATCCATATTAAAGTGTGCAACTAGAGACCAAAAATATAATACATACAAAACATAGAATTGTAGTGCACATTGCATATTGGCAAATCCTGTGTTCAGTGGATTGTGCAAAAAAAAAAAAACACAAGGGGAAGTCTTACCCTATAAGTGTATATAGGTAAATCCACCGCCCCAACCAAAAACTGCGAGTAGTTAAAAGCTGAGAGATATGGGACTAAGCTAAAATGCAGCACAATGTCCTGTTACCCATATTTTGCTTCCTGGTTTTCCAGTAACAGCTGTCAGTTATGGACATAACGATGATGTCACAGCCAATGACTGATGTTATTCCCTATAAAACAGAATTCTAGTGCACAAACAATTCTAATTGCATATGGCTATACCTGCATAAGGTTGCTACTACAAACAGCCTGTTAAACCCTGGATAAACAAGCAAAATTAGTTCAATAAGTTGGCCACATTATTTTAAGCAAGTCACCACGTCAAGGTTGCTTTATCTAACTGGGTCCTAACCTAGCCAATATGCAATTAGAATTGTTTGTGCACTAGAATTCTATGTTTTGTAGGGAATAACATTCAGTCATTGGCTGTGACATCATCTGTTATGTCATGACTGACACTGCTAACTGGAAGAACCAGGAAGCAGATATGGGTAACAGGACATTGTTGCAGCATTTGAGCTTAGTCCCATATCTCTCACCTTTTAAACTATTGCAGTTTTGGGTTGGGCGGTGGATTTACTATATACACTTTTTCGTTAAGGGTTAGACTTCCTTTAAAGTGTTTTTTTTTTTTTTGCAAAACCCACTGAAAAAAGGATTGTACATTCACATTCATATAAAACCTAATAACATCTCGTTGTTATCTGTGCAATTCCAAGACAAATTCCCCACAATCGTGCAAAGGGATAATTATTGTGAGGTAAAAGGTCCAATGAAAAATACCGGAGGGACTGGGTCAATGGGATTCAAGCAGACAACCCAAACACTCGTATCAAGGAAAATCAGATAAAACACACGGGTATTGGAGAATCTCTCTATGTGTCTCTATTGTTTCTATGAACTTTTCATCTTTGATCCGCCTGTGAATTGTGCATCGGGGAACGTGATTGGTGCCGTGTATTAAGAGGAGAGGGCGGTTTAGACAGCTCTAATCTCTCCTTGTGACCATCAACTTAATGAGCTTGGTAAGACATTGAGTCAGAAGGTTAACCTAACCCAACCCAGACTGCTGAAGCATGTTTAGTGATGGAGTCCCATATAATGGCTGAATACACGTATATGGATAAACTGGGTTATTAAATAAAAGATCTTATGGTTTAAAATGGTGCTAATTGTGCCCCAACCAATTAAATTTTAGCTTTCAAATGTTAAATAAGATCTGTATTGGTTGGTAATAAAAGAACTTTTATTAAATATCCCTGAAAGAGTTTAAAGGATAGTCCACTGCCCCAAATGAATGTAACTACCAGGAGAACCGGGGAAGCAACCACAGGGGGGCCTGGTAAGCAAAAAGGGGCCCCAACTTCTTATTTTTCTAGACAGATATAGCGTCTGTGGATAAAGCATGGATAGGGGCCCCATCATAGTTTTGCTGGGGGCCCCAGTGATTCCTAGTATGGCACTGCTTAAATTTAAACTTATTGTAGGTGCCACCCTCCATACCCCAAGTCCGCTATCCGATCTCCGGCAGAGCCTGCAATGACTGATGTAACAAGGCTTGTACAATATTTGGGAATGGGTAAATATTGTGTCTTGGGGTCAACAAAAAGTTCGCTACTAGCAGACATATAAAGGTTTGTCATTCAGAAACCAATCAGAAACTGATCTGCAGTAACCCAGTAAAAGGCAAACAGCTCTCATTGGTAGATGCAAATGCCCAGGGAAACTTGCACCTCTTATGACATCACCCCCAAAGTGCAAAGCAACAATCGTCTTTTGAAATGAATCTAACCATTGTTCGGTGGTTTCTCCCAACGGAAACCTTTGACAGAGTGGGCTACAGAGGGGTTAATGGTCTTTGTATCACACCGAGGAGAAAATAAAAGAGAGAGAGAGAGACATGCCATTAAAAGTGTACATTAAACAGATGGCACCGAGCCTGCCTGCACACTGGAAAGGAGAAGACATAAAACCACAGGATCCAGCGGAGAGACATATTTTCCTTGACGGAATGTTGCAGAAATTGTGTTGATTTCCTTGCGAATCCATCTGGCCTCTCCGAGACGTTCACTATTGCGCCTGGCAAGGTGCGGCGGCCAGATGTTGCGTAGTCTACTGATTAACAATGCAAATATTCACTGACAGCGTTTAATTACGGGGATGATGGACAGCTGACGGCCTGACGGTGTGAGAGAAGGAACCGGCCGTCTCCCCAGAGGCCCTTAACCAGAAAAATAAAACAGGCGACAGGAGAGCAAAATAAAAATCTACGGATGGGGGGGGAACGTATCGTGGGCTTTATTATAACCATCCCAGATGCATCTCACACAATCGCATCTGGAGGTGCAAACTTTGTGATTATTCCAGCTGATTTAACTTGAAATTATTCAGCTCTTGCAGCAAATTGTACAAGTTACTGGCGCTACAAGCTGGGAATTTGGGAAAATTACCATTATATTCTTACCTGCTGTAGTTAGACTAATAGACTTTATAGCTCAAAAAAAACATTTAAAGGAGAACTAAAGACTCAGATCGCACAAGTTAGTTTAGAATAACTCCAGACAAGGGGGTATTTTATTTGAGTTTGTTTACAAGGAGAAGGCCATGTTGTTTCTGCTCAGTGCCTGCAGAGATCATCCATCCTTCAGAGGGCGCTTGATCTATCATTGTGCAGGACCAAATTCACCAAATAATGATTACGAAAACTTATTTCCATTAAGACATGTTTCCCTTGACATGGTGGATAAGTACCTCGTCCGGCATTTTAAGAACAAAAATGTGTCTAATAGGAATTAATAGTAGTGAGCAAGATGAGATGGGGCACACAGAATTATATCAGCGCAATCCAAGTCCAACCTCTTGAAAATTGTGGCAATAGACGATGTGCACCTGGATTTAAAGTGGATGTCTTGGGTTTACTGTACATTTAATCTGCTGCTAAACTAGACCTCGCATTCCATGAAATGTTACAATTATGCTAGCAACCCAGCATATATAATCATTGTCCTTCACTATGACAGATGAATAAACAAAATGGGTAATTACTTCAGGAAAATCAGCAGAGGGGAGAGCTGAATATTGGTATTATAAAACGCCATTTTTTTTTCACCACTAGGGCTGCTGGTGGTAAAATTGATATTCTGGTAAAATGCGGGGTTAAAATAATACTTGTCTGTAGGGGGAAGCAGAGGTCTGCGGCAGTAATGGGGGCGTCTCCCAACAAATAAACTGAAAAGTGACTGTGGACCAGAGTGCAGGTGGGGAGTGGGTCTGCTTGTTTGAAGCTGTGAGTAGCAGCCCTACTCTTATTCACACAAACTCTGCCCCTGGTTCTCAAACCCTTCATACTTTACTGTAATGCTGGACATCTCTGTGGTTATATAAGCTAGGTACAACGATTAGATATTTCGGTCCGATCGACCGATAGTTCAGTGTATCGGTCGATCGGACCGAAATTAGTAATCCGAATGCCCATGTCCGATCGACCGTTCGTCGAATCGGACGAAAAGACGATCGGACAGGGTGGGAAAACCTCGTCCGATCGTGCGGTCCTCTATGGACCGCACGATCGGTCGCGGTGACTATCGGAAGCGGCTGCTTTTGCTGCGACGACAGTCATTCCTCCTGGCCGACCGTTCGAATGCATCGAACGGGCGGTCGGAGGAAAAATCGCTAGGTGTGTACCTAGCTTTAGGGACTGTATGGGTGTGTAGCTTGAACCATTCTTTTTGACATAATGTATGTTGATGTCCTGCTTAAAGGAACTATTGTGTGTATAAAGTTTTTCCCAAAACACCACTTAAAATGAAAAGTACTCCGGGCAGGGAGGTAGGATCAGCAATTCCTACCTCCCAATGGCAGCACAAAGAATTCAAATTCTGCCAGGCTTTCTGAGTGCTTCAGTACTATCTTTAATACAGGAGGCCAGGGTAGTAACCTGGCAAAAGAAAAATGTATGTCCTATAAAGTTTAGAGATGGATGGAATTCATGTCTATATAAATTACATTTAAAGGGATGTTCACTGTAATGTAATCATTCCCCAAGACTGACATACTTACCAAGTGTCTGCCTCCTCTTAAAGGGCATGTCCCCCTAGAATGAAAATCTATACTACTTCCTCAACACCCCAAAACCCAAGACCCTTATAGTTACTTATCTATCACACACAGTCTCTGTAGTAGTTATTAAGTGATAAATGGTAAATTTGGTAATTAAAACAAATTCCAAATGTCCCCTAATATGCATTTTTTGTGGGTTGTTGACCGAATCAAGATTATTCCTGAATGCCCGCAGATGAGGTGGATATGGGTATAATAATGTAATACCTCCTATTTTGATGCACCACTATTTCATCGTTGGAATCTTGAGTAGATATCGTAGTAATTAATAGAGAGCTATGTAGTACAAAGCTATACAGCTACTTCCTGATCAGTAGAATTTGGTGCATATGCTAAAGTGACTGAGCGTCATTGACTGGAAAGATAATATGGTCCCAGATTCCAAATTCAAACAAAAAAAAGAATGCACACTGCCAGATTTTATACTTTAAAAGAATATACGGTACCTCTATGGACATAATGGGGGTACGTTTATGTCCGTGCTTTTTCGCATTTGAAAATACCAACAGTTTGATGTTTACTGTGGCGTTAAATGACCACCGGTTCCCCCACGGTCACAAAACACACCCATAAGTTACGGGTATAATAAGTAAATAAATGTGCCCCAATATGAGAAATGGAATATGATGATGTAAAAAGAACCTATCATTATGGTCAGATTGTGAAGTTGGATGGACCTCATTCTAAATTTGTCCACCAATTCCACCCAGTACAGTAAATTCACTAAAATGAATGATTATGCTCTGTGAAGTAAGATTTATAATGCCTGTTATTCAATGCAAGAAGTTTTTGCTCACATGTTTTTGGGTTTTTTTTTTCCTACACTGATGGTAAAAAAAAAAATTGTCCATAACCAGAATTTCGTTTTAATGCCACAAAAACATGAATATCTTGGCTGATTCATTATCTATGAAATAGAATTCATCAGGAGGATTTAATATTCACCTATATACTTTAACCTATCCAACTCAGAGCGGGATCAAATTGTCGAAATATATGCTAACATTTACTAATTTGCATGCATATATTTGCATAAATATTCTGTTACCTGTCTGACTCATCAGATTATTCCCTTTTGTGATCCCACTTCCTTGCTGCGTGGACTTTACCTTATTGTAGATGTAGAAATCCTGGTTCTGTCTATGCGTGATTCCTTACCCCGTCACCTTCTTAGTTGGTCAAATTGGAATGAATGATAAATGGCAACAATGATAATTGAACAATGTCAGGCAAATTGGATAGGCTCATGCAAAAGTCAACCTTTCTATTAATAAATTGTTTTATTAAAAGTAGTTCAGACTAAAACACAAGTTATTCTGTACCTTTAGGAGTTTAGTAAAACTATTTCTCATTCTGCCCCTCCCCTTTCCTTTCACCAGCTGGATAAAGGGTAGTAAAGAAGTCTCTCTCACCTGAGCATGCCTGAACCAGTGGGAGAGGGGAAGTGTGGAAATAACTGCAGCAAAAGATGTCAATAGTATAGTATGTATCTTTGATGTATAATTTTATTTTCTGTAGGAATACAAAATATCTTCCATTGCTTAACTCTGCTAAGCCCTTAAACCCCACCCCCATCTATATTCCATGGGTTTCTTCGCACAATACTGTAACTTCAATTAATAAATATTGTTACAAATATTGTAAAATGTTGTTAAACCATTCTCCTACCTGACTGCTGACTGCAAAAATATTGTTCATTGAACAATATTCAATTGTTGTAGCAAGCACTGCAAAAACGAAAAATATTTTAAATTAAAGCTAAACAGGAAGCAAGAAAAACCTGCTCCTACCTCTTATTTAGTTATGGATTCAGGTTTTAACATGTTGACGTTTTTGGGGGAGGGGGGCTGAGAATTTAGCTATTTAGACTTTTGTGTGAAGTTGCCCTGGTAGTTCTGGGCTATAGGTCAGAAAATAATTTAATCATGATTAGTAAATAAATGTTTTTAGTTATTTCCGTTCCAAGTGTGAACAAGTTGTCAGATTAGTCTGTGCACCCGCACTTTCTAGTGCCTTATAGGTAGTTTTGAAAGATGTGAAACCCTGAATATAAAGGAGTGTGAGGGGAGAAAAGTGAGCAGGATGTGGTTAAATAGTAAGAATTAAGGTAGTTGAACCTTCCATCTAGTGTCCCTTTCAAGCTAGTGATCTATAGGCATCAATCCCTATAATTGTGTTCTCGCCACTGGCTTAGAGCCAAGTCTAATTCTAATATTTTTGATCTCCATTGTGACCGTAGGGTAGAGAGGAGGTGGAGAATAATGGGCCAATGAAATTTAGTCAGAAATCATTGTCCGCAGTGATTCTCCAAGGGTCCCTAATACAACACACACTCTTTACTTCTTGTCAACGGATATAAGTCAGATGACATTACCTATCTATAGAAAGATCAGTAATGCTTCTGTGGATATTGTGCCCAAAACATTGTTAACCCTAAACAATTATCCTAGATTTTTCACTGGGACAGAACCAATGGGCGTCAATAGGCTTTGCCCGTACAAAATCCGATCCTCGGATTTGGAGGGAGGGTGTGTGTGTGTTGCTGCATTACTTCAATTTAGTACTTATTTGTTTAAGCTTAGTATCCCCTACCTGACCAATCTGAACTATCTGTGAGGGCGAGCATGCTCAGTAATCACTACGGCAGCACTGGTGCTTCACACATGTCAAATGTCACCATTCAAAAGGCAGAAGGTTTATGAAATAAGGCACCTGATTGACAGCTGAAATGTAAGATGCTTCAGATGGATGTGTAAAGAAATAGAGAAACAGAACAATTCAGAAATGTTCCAGCGTAGTGGGATAGAATATAGCTTCCAGCAATGGGCAATCAAAAGACAATCATTTTCCAGAATAGACCCCTAAATTGGCAGCTGAGACGTGGTAATGATTGACCAATACAATATAAAGGGACAGGTTGAAATTGCTGCATATGTTTCATAGGGTTAAAAAGTGCTGGGAGCCATGTTTGGCAGGACGAGGGTGTTAAAACACGGAGAATTCCCCCAGCAGATTGTCCATTTTTGGTGCACATATGGCACATAACTAAACACGTTTTCCTTCATTATTGCAGATATGGGAGACATACATTGCACACGTGGTGTATAACAATATATACATCGATTGCATTCGGAAAAAACGGTCTTTGCACTCGCCCAAATTTAGAAACATGCCGATAAAATGTGCAGCTGGTCCCCATTAATTCACGTCTGGCGGACCAACCCAGGTGAAATACTGATTGGGACGACTTAAAGGAGAAACGCCCCTTGGGGTCCCTGGCTCCTATCGTACGAGGACACACCCAGGCTTCTATTAAAGATGGACATGGCAGATAATAGATAATACTGTATAAAAACATCCTCATTATGTACGGAAAGGCGGAAATGCAGAATGTATAATGTTATTTTCACGTACATTAATGTGATATTGTGTATAGAATACTAGCTAACCCCCGATTTCATAAGATTGCAAAATCATTTTCTGTTAACTCCCGATCATCAGACTTCCATCCACAACACAGCAGAGCCCGTAAGCTGTTACCCATACAGATCTCAGGGTAGTTAATATCTAGCCAGACTCCCCGGGTAAGTTAGCATTGTCTGGGTCTGGCGTCTGTGCAATTTACATCTATCTTTGGGATATTAAGCATAGTATAGTAGAAAGGTATATTCTCATTTAAAGGGTAACCATTTCCTAAAATGTGCCTTAAAGGGCCATGTCCGCGCCCTGCAATCCCTGAAGTATCACATTTCTCCTCTCCAGGAGGCGCTCAGGACAGAGGGAGGCGTGACCGATGTAGAGTCAATCACTGGGGTGATGTCATCGTCTTGCGGCAGAGTAATGTAGGATTTAGGTCAGGGACTGTGGGAGGTAAGTATAATTATCTCTGGGTGGTGGGGGTGGAGAAGGGGTAAGTATAGCGTTTGTTCTGGGTGTTTGACGTGCCTAAATATATGTTAACGCAGTCTAAACACACACACAGTTTGCAGTAAGGTCTCAGGATTTAGCTAGACTTAATTATGTAAAATTTCCGCATTTGTCATGCTCAAAACATTGAAATTGCAGGCAAACATTGTAATGATATCCAGAGATGAACCAAAGCCCCATGTTTCTCTTACAGTCTACAGTGAACCATTAGGATTGTGTTATCTCTCTGAAACTGGTCCTGCGACCGCAACAATATACCTAATTCCAAGACAGCGTGACAAGAGGACATGCGAGACCCCCGCCCAGGCGCCGCGCGCGACACGCAGCGGTTATGTGCTCCAAATCCCTATAATATAACGTCATTGGGCAGGGGTATGTGAAAAAGATTAGCAGGAGGCTCGGACGCACGTACGGTGTCTCTGCCGCGCGTACGGTCGGCGGCGGCGCGGCGTGTGGCCCGCAGCACAGACCGTGGCTTTCCCTTCCGTTTTGCGACGGTCTCTTGTGTCGTCCTTCGTTTTTGTCTGTCTCCCCCGCGAATCTTAACCGCTCCCCCCCCATCATCCCGATGCCCCTGACATCTGCCCCGCTCCCTTCACTCCCGGTCCCAGCCGACCTGGCTCTCCGTTCCGCTATTTATCTTGGCTCGGGCCTGGGTTGATCCCCGTTTGTTTGGCGGCCTCAACCTCTATTCCATCCATTCGGTGGCCTTCATCCCTTTACTTCTTCCCTCAATCCAGACCTCTCGACCCTCTCCTCTCTTCCCCGTATATTTTGTACCCCCCGTTTTTTCGTCACTTCTTCGTTACCCCCTTTATTGTCTCCCCCACGATTGCTTTAAACTCAACTTGTTTGGAGACCACAGTTCCGCTTTAATGTGATTCCATTAATAATGCAATTCCTTTATTAATGCGATTCCTTTAATAATGCGATTCCTTTAATAATGTGATTCCTTTATAAATGCGATTCCTTTAATAATGCGATTCCTTTAATAATATGATTCCTTTAATAGAATACTAGCTAACCCCCGATCTCATAAGAATTGCAAAATCATTTTCTGTTAACCTCCCGATCATCAGCAATTCATCCACAACACAGCAGAGCCCGTAAGCTGTACCCATACAGATTCTCAGGGTAGTTAATATCTAGCAGACTCCGCGGTAAGTTAGCATTGGTCGTGGTCTGGCGTCTGGCAAATTTACATCTATCTTTGGTATATAAGATAGTATAGTAGAAAGGTATATTCTCATTTAAAGGGTAACCATTCCTAAAATGTGCCTTAAAGGGCATGTCCGCGCCCTGCAATCCTGAAGCTTATCACATTTCTCCTCTCCAGGAGGCGCTCAGGACAGAGGAGGCGTGACCGAATGTAGAGTCATCACTGGCTGTGATGTCATCGTCTTGCGGCAGAGTAATGTAGGATTATAGGTTCAGGGACTGTGGGGAGGTAAAGTTAATTATCTCTGGGTGTGGGTGGGTGGAGAAGGTAAGTATAGCGTTTTTCTGGGGTTTGACGTGCCCTTTAAATATATGTTAACGCAGTTAAACACACACACAGTTTGCAGTAAGGTCTCAGGATTAGCTAGACTTAATTTATGTAAAATTCCGCATTTGTCATGCTCAAAACATTGAAATGTGCAAGGCAAACATTGTAATATGACCAGAGAATGAAGCCAAAGCCATGTTTCTCTTACAGTCATACAGTGAACCATTAGGCATTGTGTATTTACTCTTGTAACACTGGCCTGCACCGCACACTTATCACCACTACTTCCTGCCAACAGTCCACATGGCCCGATATTATGTGATCAATACCCATCATAATATCAAACCGAATAATGACTGTGAAACAAGATTCAGCCAGGAAGACATGTGCCGGAACGTTGGCTTCTCCCACGACTTATGTTTGATTGACAGTCTATTGGCGAGTAATGTTAAAGTGGTGTATGGCTGAAGCGGTATCAACTTATAAACTTGCAGTAGCGGGTATAGATTTGCCGACGGTTGGCCGTAAAACATAATGACGCGCTGCTGGAACGGTAATCAATGAGATCATTGGAAATAGTATAATAAAAGGTTCACCGTTCCACTGTAAGAGAGGGAAAAAAAACTAATACTATAAAAAATGGGTCATCAAGTAAGGGTCACTATACTCACTGAAAACAACGTTAATTTTCTGAAAGTACAATTTGAGCGAAGATAAAATGGCTGTACTCAATATTATCTGATGCTTGCTTGTCATTAAATTATTAATGTTAGTGGCTTCTCTCCTAATTCCCCACCCTCCCGTTAACTTACGCTTCTGTAGTTGTCTGCGAGCGACTAATGTGTATGCGGGTGTAAGGGCACGTGCAGCCAAGTGAGGGCACTGCTGCTGCGTGTACGACATCTGTCCGGAGCCGTCCTGCTTAGTCCGAGTCCTGTCGTTTCTCTGCATGCGTTCTCTAATTGTGTTTGTAGTGGGAAGTGTTTGCTGGCAGGCAAAACATTACCTAGTAGACAGGTTCGAGCAGGGGTTATATATAAATAAATTTCTACTACCTGAGATGTGACAAGTACTTTCCCTGTAAACACTGTGATGATAAATGGTGATATTCTCAGGCAATCTACCGCTCAGATTTAAAATCTGAAAATAAGTTTTTAGGCAGAAGTGGAAAATTATTGCTGATCTAAAGGCTACTATTTGTTTGACAATCTCGAAAAAGGATAACACGTTAAAAACAAGGTGGATAACTCAAATGCCAGAACATCTAGCTCGAATATGATTTAAAAAAGAAGAAAACCAGCGGACAGAAGAGAAGGTTTTACGATAGAGTTTTATCTTGGAGCTTGATAAATCAAATGGAATAATTATACTTGACGGGGAGGGAACATCTGTACAAAAACTTTCACAGTTGGGCCTAATCATCGTAAGTGCGTATTCATACAATCTGCCTTGAGAAAAAGACTTCACGGAAAAGGTGAGGGTTCACCTGCGGAGAGAATAAGCATCACCATCTGCTCCAGCCATAAAACATCGTTTAGTATGGAGAAAATACGGGCAAAATGAGAGAGTAAATAAAAAACTGGTGACGTAAGTTTAAACTCTCTCAGAATTTTATGAGAGGAGTTAAGTCAGGACTCCTGTGCACTGTTACTACATGAGTTAATTACCGTATGCCCACCATGGTCTTCTATATTCTAGGATATTGATTGGGAAAAGAAAAAAAAAAGAAAAAGAAAGAAGCAACATTGAGGAAAACTGAGAAAAATAAAAAGTATTGAGATGTTCCTCACATTGTACATGCACTACAAGACTACAAACCCAACATGTATGTGATGACATACCCGGAAATATATATCAACCACTATTGAAACCAACATGTATGATTGAAATGCAAGTCACCATTCCATAAGCGATCATGCATTCCGGATTCAAACGAGATCCATACAGCAAGTTACTGAATATGGAATAGGCTACCATATCGTTTCTGGTTTTAAGGATAATAGCACCCCACCGGAATCCCACTAATATAAACATACTATTGTATTAGCCAATAACAGGAATTCCACCATCTCATAGAACTCTCCTGAGGCTCCACGAGTGATATGGAGATTAGCGGCACAATGTACAGTAAGAGAGTCAAGTTTGCTGGGTCAGAATTATCGTAGCATGCAGCCTATAGTTAATCAGAACCAGGGCAAACAGCAGCTGTAGCCCGGGAATTGCAGTGTGTAGAGACAGGGTGTTTGAAACGGTTAAAGGTAGTCGTGAGGTTTGTATTTAACTTCTGGTCCTCTCCACTGGGCATGATTGCTTAGATACGCGATAGGATGATTGATAGCTCAAGAACCTCCCAGTCTTCAATCAATGCATTAAAGGGATAGGTCACTTTTGCGCGTGAACTATTACTGTTTTTAGTGTTGGCGGGGGGGCCGAAGTACCTTACATTAGTGCAGTTTTTTAGATTTGGGAGGAGAAACCTTAAGAGGAGGCATATGATCTGCGATTGATGAGGCCCATGGGAGCTCTATTCTGACAGATCTTTGTGAGCGAATTATGATTTACTATGAGGTTTTCGGGATGGGAAGGGTTTCTCATAAGGAATCTGAGGGTTATATACTTATCAAGAATTCAATAACAGATACGATTTCATCTTTTCTACCGCGTCCTACTACAATGCGATATATTGGACGCCAGTAACATCTCATTGATATGATGACCCTTTAATGAAGGTAAAGCAAAGTATGCCTCTCATACACGAGATCAACATAGCCGAAACAATCTGATTCTAATTCAATCGTATGCACAAAATAACGCTAAACATGGCCTTGGCGATTAGGTTATTAGAATCTAGAGGTTCCTGTCAGAAATAAAAAATGATTGGGCCAGGTTATAATTTCCCATTAACAATCAAAATACACTTGATTGTGCACTCCAATCAGGAATCTGAAGAACCATTCCTAGTGTCTATGGCAAGCTGTTAGAGTCTACCTTCAGTTTCCAGATATCTTCAAGTTTCTCTTTAAATGCCTAGAAAGTATAGGGGAGAACGGAGAATGCTAAATGTCGTTGGTGGATTATATATTTACCCTGATGCCTGGCTAGAAGCCATAAGATTTCGCGTTTGTAATCTGTCATAGATGCAGGAAATTATTTAAATAATCCAACTTTCCTCTTCATCAAACCAAATCTCCGTCACACAGCTGCTAAGACTGCTCCCACTCTAGACCATATTAGAGCGAGGCGGGTTCTAATCCTCACCATGTTGGATTTCAGAAATAAATCAAAGCAAATAGGGATGGGAGACATTTACTAAACTCCACTGAGCCTCAGACCTTCATCAGGATAGGGCTTTCCTTTTTAATAATCCCGTGCATCATCTTTACTAAGGTGATTCCTTAAATCGATTCCTTAAATAATATGCATTATCTTTAATAATGTGATTCCATTGATCGATTCTTTACTAATGTGATATCTTTAATAATTGATTCCTTATCGCATATCCTTCAATAATGCTCGATATCTTAAGATATGTGGAATTCTTTTACTCGGTTCTTTAATATGTGCATCCTTTAATATGCAATTCATTATCAAAGGGGAATCTCCATATGATAAAAGCACCGGGTTGCTAAAAGTGTTAGATATAGTGTAAGCGTGGATATGTACCTGCTAGTATCCTAGTCGTCTTTGAGCCCATTAGTTATTTGAGTTTCTCCAGAACGCTGAGCGATGGCCTGCGCAGTCCGCCACTTTCAAGTGACTGCATCCCAAGCCTGCATAGCCGGAAAGCTCCCCGACGCACATGCTTCTTGTAGATTCATGATGCAGAGACGTCGAGGAGAGATCCATCGCGGACAAGCTGTTTGTGTGAGTCTAGCAGCTAGGTTGGTCGGATACACACACACACACAAACACGCACACACACACGAATAATACATGACCACCACAGCCACCAAGCTATGCTGACCTCATCTATATGAGACGAGCAGTAAATACAAAGGGTACTTCACTTTATTGTCTCTCTACCCACCCCCTCCCCGATACCAGATTGACCTTAATTCTCAGCATCCACCTATCAAAATTCACCACCCCTCTAAGTTATGGCACAAAAAATCTTATTTATAAACAACACAAGTACTACCCCTGCCCTTTGCTTACAGTATTAGATGGGAAGAAGTTTTACAGTATCGGTTTTAACTAAGTCAGTTACCTCTTCTGATATCCCTCTCAGACTGGCATAAAAATGATACTTAGAGAGTCGAGGACTAACTTTACTGCTATCCAAAATTGTGCGCGCTGTCGTCTGCTACGTGATGATGCATATTGAGTGACAGCACTCCCAGCCACAGGGAAGACACACCCAGCGGGCAACCTGCACCAACTCTTCCCATGCTTCTAGCCCCCCAAGTCAACGAATGCGGCGAGAATTAACTGGGAAAAAAGAACCGGTCTAATGGCGGGGAAAAAAAGGTAGGGGGGATGCGGTTTGAAGGGGGAGAACTGCCGTTTGAATTACCTCTCTATTTTTGTCTGTTAGCTTTCCTGTGTTATTTTCTTTGCTATAGTAATATCAAAGAAACCAATAAAAAAAGCTTTTCGCTCAGTGGATGATACTTTAATATGTGAGCATTCCATTAATACTGCCCGATTCTCTTTATTAATGACAGATTCCTTAAATAATGCCGATATACCTTTAATAATGATGATCCTTTAGAAATGTGATTCCTATTAATAAGCTGCCGCATTCTTTAATAATATGACATTCCTTTAATAATGCTATCCTTATTATGTGATTCCTTCTAATAATGCTGATTTAGTTAAATTAATACTGTCATACCTTTAATAATGGATTTCTTTAATAATGGCCATGTCCTTTATTATGTGAATTTCCTTAATAATGTGATTCCCATTTATTAAAGAGGAACTGTGTTGCCCCCGTCCAAAAATAGACCTTGCCAGAGCTAAATTGATAGCGAATTGCCTCTCTGCAATTTTTAGAACAATAGTAATTCCATTGTATTATTTTACATAGGTTGAAGATGTTTAAATTTTTTGTGTGTGATATGAGCAGCAGCATCACCAGCGTACCCCTATACCCTTCCTGGCTCTGAAACCATGTACAGTCCAATCTAAAGCCCTGCGGTCTCCTCCCCCTTTGCCAGCCCCCCTGGTCGCTCCACTCATGACCCCATAGTCCTCCCTCCATGTTGCCAGCCTCCCCCCGTTGACGAGCCCATTCATTACAGCCCAATGATGGCCTTGACCCAATCCCCGGGCGCTGCCGTGCCCCCGCCCACTGCCAGAATGCTCCTGGCCCTCCGCCCACCATGGTCATGCCTAGACGGCCCCGCCTGCCTCATAGGGCTTGGCATGCTCATCCCCGCTCGGACACCCCCCCGCCTGAAAACTCTGTGAAACAGCGTTTCCAGGCAGAATGATACTCTAGCCTGAAAGGCTGTTTCACATAGTGAGAGAGAAGCTGTAGATTCCATTTCCTTCTCTGCAGCTGCAAGCTCCTTCACACGCAGAGAGTAGGATGCCGGTTCCTGCTCCTACCTCACACACTGAGGGAGCTCTGAGCTGTAGCTTGCGGCGGCACGGCCAGGAGAAGCCTTAGGATGTCAAATGTCATCAGTCTCCCCCATTATTACTTCTGATCAGTCATTTCTTTATATCTTCCGGCTTGTTGGGTAGCATGTAGAGCAGGGTTTGATGGCCGGTTTTATTAAAGGTAGGAGCGAAACCTGTACCTTTCATTTAAACTCACTTGTTTGGAGACCACAGTTCCGCTTTAGTGATTCCATAATCAAGTGCATTCCTTTATTAATGCGATTCCTTTCAAGTATGCGACATTCCGTAATAATGTGATTCCTTATAAATGCGATTCCTTTAATATGATGCCGGTTCCTTTAATAATATGATTCCTTTTAATAATGTGAATTCCATTTATTAAATGTAGTCGATTCCTGAATAATGCCTGATTTAGTTAATAATGTCATACCTGTATAATGCGGATTTACTTAATAATGCAATTCCTTTATTAATGTGATCCTTTTAATAATGTGATCCATTATGTTTAAAGAGGAAACTGTGTGCTCCAAAAATGACTTAGCCCGTACATTGATTAAATTGCCCATCTCCTGAGAGTTTTGCAATTTTATTTCCATGTTATATTTTACATAGTTATTGAAGATGGCTTTTTAAATATTTGGCGTGTGATATCGGCCAGAGCATCACCAGATCCCCTTCCCTCTCCATGCTCTGGAACACCATTAGTAAGTCAATTGCCCCTGTGTCTCCTCCCCTTTAGAGCCCCCCTGAGTCGAGACCACATCATGGACCCCATAAGTCCTACACAGGTGCAGGCCCCCCTTGGCCCATTCCCTACCGCCCCATTAGGCCCTGCCCACTCCCGGGTAGCCGTGGCCTCCGCCCACTACCCGGATGTCCTGCCCCCGCCCCACTCATGGCATTGACCAAGCCGCCGCCTGCTCATAGCGGGCTGTGGGCCGCCCCCGGACACCGACTCCGCCGCCACCCCCGCCCGCTACGCCCGCCCGCCTCTGACCACCCACCCTGTGAAACTCATGCTGCCGCAACATCGTTCAGCCAGAATGAATACTCTCGCCCTGAACAAAAAGGCCTGTTTTCACATAGTGAAGAGAGAAGAGGACGGTAGATTCCATTTCTCTCTCAGCAGCTGAAGGCCTTCAACAGCAAGAGGGGCGCGACAGGGACTGCTGCTCTCCCTCACACATGATGCGGAAGAGTACTGAGCGCCCTGTGCTTGCCGGCGGACACTGCTGCAGAGATGAAGCCTTAGGAATCGTCACATGTTAGTCTCCCAACCATGTTATAACTGTTACTCATTCAGTCAATCTTCTATATCTTGCGGCTGTGGAGCATGTATGACGAGTGGTGGTTCTGGATCGTTTTACATGTGGAATACTGTCCCTTTCCATTCTTTAAACTCAACTTTGTTGGAGGATCCCACAGTTCCGCTTTAAACGTGATTCCTTTAATATAGCTGAATTTCGTTATTACTGTGATAACTTTAATCATGTGGATTCCTTTAATAATGCAGCATTACCCTTTTTACTAATTTGCAATTCCTTTAATATGAATGATATCAATATTAATGTCGGATACCGCTTTATAATAATGTGCATTCCTTTATTATGTGATTCCTTTAATATTGTGATTCCATATTTAATGGGATTCAATACAGATTAAAGGAAACACAGTACCAAAAATCCGTCATCGAAACCTACAGACCGCACCCACATACCCAGTAATGACATGTTCTTCTCCCCTAAACACATATTAAAGCTAACTCCATATCCTACAGCCAGAGTAAGATACTCATATAAACCAGGATTTCATCTGCAACCTGGAACAGCTCAAAAAAGATTTACAAAACCAGGGGGTTACAGTCAGGGATTACATCAGTCATTTTTTGTCTAGTTGCCCATTCCGACTGATGTACGGAGAGAACTGGACAGGGGACCCTGGCGGCAAAGGATGAACTCTCATCGATTCACAATTATTAACAACATAATGAGATTGTCCCTGTGGAGTGCCCCTTCTGCCAGGGCCAAGGACACAGCCTGAAAGACATAAAAGTCACAGGCTAATGGGAAATTTCAGATCCCAAAAGAAGAGGTTTTAGTAGAATGGGAATGAGTAAACGTTATACAAAATTTGGGATCTGGACTCAACAAAGATCTAAACTTTGTGTGTCACTGTTTCTAATCTTAATGTCATGTAGAGTTAATCAGACTAAATTCCTCTAAACACCCAAACCCATAAATATCTCATTTATACCAGACCTTCCATGGACACTAGAGGTGAAGTGTATCTGATTTTTGTTTAACCCCTGCTAATTCTTTTATTCTTTTTTCAGGCAGAATGAGAACTCTGCCTGAAAAGGCTGTTTTCACATAGTGAGAGAAGGGCTGTAGATTCCATTTCCTTCTCTGCAGCTGCAAGTCCTTACACAGCAGAGAGGTGGAGGGACTTTGTCCCCTCACACACTGAGGGAGTCTGAGGCTGTGCTCGCCGGCGGCACTGTGCAGGAGAAGCCTTAGGAATGTCACATGTCAGTCTCCCACCCATTAACTTTCTGATCAGTCATTTCTTTATATCTTGGGCTGTGGAGCACGTAGAGAGGTGGTTGATGGCTCGTTTTAAAGTAGTGAAACTGTCCTTTCATTTAAACTCAACTTGTTTGGAGACCACAGTTCACGCACTCCCCCCCTTCCCCTCCCCCCCTTTTTTCCATGGACCCCTCTCCCTCTTCCTGTTTGGTATTTTCTTAATGTGCACTCTTACTGTTAATTTGGATACAGTCAGGGATACAGTCAGTCCATTTTATGTTCTAGGTGCCCCTCAGGACTTTATGTAGGAGAGACTGGACAGACCCTGAGGCAAAGGATGAACTCTCATCGATTCACAATTAACAACAATAAACGAGATGTCCCTGTGGGTGCCCATTTCTGCAGCCAAGGACACAGCCTGTTTATTACTGCCTGTGATCATTGAATGTGTATTTACTGTTTTATTTATGACAGCCATTGCCAATCAGGCATGGGGGCAAAAGATAACCTCTGTGTAATGTCAGAAAGTCTTTGTTCTAGTATGTATAAAATAGAGTGCTTTATAAGATTCAATATTGTATCATGCCTGAGGAAGAAGCCTAGTGCTTATATCCAAGTTGTCTTCACTTTCATCTATGGCTAACACGGTACAATTCTCTAGTCACTCGGGGATGGATGATATTACAGATATACCAGACATGGATGGATGAATATTACAGATATACCATGACCTGGAGGGAGAATTACGATGTTCGTTACCGGATGGTGAATATACAGATATACCATGACCTGGATGGATGAATATTTACAGATAACCATGACCTGGATGAATGAATATTACAGATATATACCATGACCTGGATGAATGAATATTACAGATAACCATGACCTGGATGAATGAATATTACGATATCCAGACCTGGATGAATGATATTTACAGATATACCATGACCTGGATGAATGAATATTACAGATATACCATGACCCTGGATGAATGAATATAACAGATAACCATGACCTGGATGGATGAATATTACAGATATACCATGACCTGGATGGATGAATATACAGATATAACAGACCTGGATGGATGATATTACAGATTATACCATGAACTGGATGGATGAATATTACAGAATACCATGACCTGGAGGATGAATATTACAGATATACCATGACCTGGATGGATGAATATTACAGATATACCATGACCTGGATGGAGTGAATATTACAGATATACCATGACCTGGATTAATGAATATTACAGAATACCATGACCTGGTGAATGAATATTACAGATATACCATGACCTGGATGGATGAATATTACAGTATACCATACCTGGATGAATGAATATTACAATATACCATGACCGGATGAATGAATATTACAGATATACCATGACCTGGATGATGAATATTACAGATATAACATGACCTGGATGGATGAATATACAGATATACCATGACCTGGATGGATGAATACTACAGATAACCATGACCTGGATGAATGAATATTACAGATATACCATGACCTGGATGAATGAATATTACAGATATACCATGACCCGGATGGATGAATATACAGATATACCATGACCTGGATGGATGTGAATATTACAGATATAACATGACCTGGAGGATGCAATTACAGATATACCAGACCTGGATGGTGAATATTACAGATATACCATGACCTGGATGGTGAATTTACGATAACCATGACCTGGATGGATGAAGATTACAGATATACCATGACCTGGATGGATGAATATTACAGATATACCATGACCTGGAGTGATGAATATTACAGATATACCATGACCTGGATGAATGAATATACAGATATCCATGACCTGGATTGAAGAATATTCAGATATACATGACTGGATGGATGAATGAAATTACAGATTATACCATGACCTGAGTGAATGAATATTACAGATATACCATGACCGATGGATGAATATTACAGATATCCATGACCTGGATGGATGAATATTACAGATATACCATGACCTGGATGAATGAATATTACAGATATACCATGACCTGGATGATGAATTTACAGATATACCAGACCTGTGAATGAATTACAGATATACCATGACTGATGAATGAATTACAGATTACATGCCTGGATGAAGGAATATTACAGATATACCATGACTGGATGAATGAATATTACAGATTACCATGACCTGGATAATGATATTACAGATATACCATGACCTGGATGAATGAATATTACAGATATACCATGACTGGATGGATGATGAATATTACAGATATACCATGACCTGGATGGATGAAATTACAGATAACCATGACCTGGATGAATGAATATACTGATATACCATGACCTGGATGAATGAATATACTGATATACCATGACCTGGATGAATGAATATTACTGAGATACCATGCCTGGATGGATGAATATTACAGAATATACCATGACCTGGATGAATGAATATTACAGATTTACCATGACCTGGATGAAGAATATACAGATATACCATGAATTGAGGATTAATATTACAGATATACCATGACCTGATGGATGAATATTACAGATATACCATGACCTGGATGAATGAATAACAGATATACCATGACCGGATGAATGAATATTACAGAAGATACAGTGACCTGGAGGATGAATATTACAGATTAACATGACTGTGGATGAATGAATTACAGAATACCATGACCTGGTGAATGAATATTACTGATATACCATGACCTGGAGAATGAATTACATGAATACCATGACCTGATGGATGAATATTACAGATATACCATGACCTGGATGATGAATATTACAGATATAACATGACCGGATGATGAATATTACAGATATACCATGACCTGGGAGAGAATATTACAGAATACCATGGACTTGGATGGATGAATATACAGATATACCATGACCTGGATGGATGGATATTAATATACCATGACCTGGATGAAGATATTACTGATATACCATGACATGGATGAATGAATATTACTGATATACCATGACCTGGATGAAGAATATTACTGAATACATGACCTGGATGGATGAAATATTACAGATATACCATGACTGGATGAATGAATATTACAGATATACCATGACCTGATGAATGATATTACAGATTATCCATGACTGATGGATGGATGAATATACAGATATACCATGACCTGGAGTGGATGAATATTACAGATATACCATGACCTGGATGAATGAATATACAGATATACCATGACCGGATGAAGAATATTACAGATATACCGTGACTGGATGGATGATATTACAGATATAACATGACCTGGATGAATGAATATTACAGATATACCATGACCTGGATGAATGAATATTACTGATATACCATGACCTGGATGATGAATATTAATGATATACCATGACCTGCATGGATGAAATTACAGATGACCATGACCTGGATGGATGAATATTACAGATATACCATGACCTGGAGGATGAATATTACAGATATACCATGACCGGATGGAGAATATTACAGATAACCATGACCTGGATGGATGATATACAGATAACATGACCTGGATGGATGAATATTACAGATATACCATGACCGGAATGATGAATATTACAGATTACCATGACCTGGATGAATGAATATTACAGATATACCATGACCTGGAGAATGAATATTACAGATATACCATGACCTGGATGGAGATATAACAGTATTACCGTGACCTGGATGAATGAATATACAGATATACCATGACCTGGATGGATGAATATTACAGATATACCATGACCTGGATGGATGAATATTACAGATATACATGACCTGGATATGAATGAATATTACAGATATACCATGACCTGGATAGATGAATATTACAGATATACCATGACCTGGATGGATGAATATTACAGATAGACCATGACCTGGATGGATGAATATTACAGATATACCGTGACCTGGATGAATGAATATACAGATATACCATGACGGATAGATGAATATATAGATAACCATGACTGGATGGTATGATATTACAGATATACCATGACCTGGATGGATGAATATTAAGATACCATGACCTGGATGATGAATATACAGTAGTCCATGACCTGGAGATGAATATTACAGATATACCATGACCTGGATGGATGAATATTACAGATATTACCGTGACCTGGATGGATGAAATATCGATATACCATGACCTGGATTAGAATATACAGATATCCATGACCGGATGGATGAATATTACAGATATACCATGACGGATGGATGAATATTACAGATATACATGACCTGGATGGATGAATATACAGATATACATGACCTGGATGGATGAATATTACAGATATACCATGACCGGGATGAATGAATATTACTGATATACCATGACCTGGATGAATGATATTACAGATATACCAGACCTGGATGGTGAATATTACAGATATACCATGACCTGGAGGATGAGAATATTACAGATAGACCATGACCTGGATGGATGAATATTACAGATATACCATGACCTGGATGGATGAATATTACAGATATACCATGACCTGGATGGATGAATATTACAGATATACCATGACCTGGATGGATGAATATTACAGATATACCGTGACCTGGATGGATGAATTACAGATATACCATGACCTGGATGGATGAATATTACGATATCCATGACCTGGATGGATGAATATTACAGATATACCATGACCTGGATGGATGAATATTACAGATATACCATGACCTGGATGAATGAGAACCTTCACAAGCAACCTATATACCCATAAACCCCTCCTCCTGTGTCTGATAATAGTGAGCTCACCACAAAGTGCTCAACACAACCAGCCAGATAATCAACCTTGGGCTATGTATATCTTAAAGGACAATATACTCACCTTTTCCCCGATCCACTGCAGCATAGTACCCAGGGTGAGGACCTAAAATCGCTAAGTCCCACCCTGGGTACTTTCCCTAACTCCTGCACTACTTACCGCAAATCTGCTTCGCCGATCCACACTGTTCCACCTCTCTCTACTGTCAGTGACAGTCTCGAGGCAGCCAATGGAAGACACGCCTCCTGCAGAGCGTATCTCTATGGCTGCCTCGCGATCTGTCACTGAAGCAGGAAGAGGGGAGGAATGGAGCGATCGGCGAAGCAGATTTGCGGTAAGTAGTGCAGGAGTTAGGGAAAGTACCAGGGTGAGGACTTAGTGATTTTGGTCTCTCACCCTGGGTATATGCAGCTATGGAGGAAGAGGAGCGAGGGTGAGGTGAGTAAGTTGTCTTAATATAAAATGCTCTTAGTAAAAGTAAAGTGCAGCTGAAACGATTCCAAGTGACATATTATTCATGTTGTTACACAACTACATTGTGCTTTGTTGTATATATCATATAATAAATTAGGAATATAAGTGCTAATTGTACTTAAAATTGACTTCTATTATGAGGTAAGGAATTCCTGTGTGTGTTATTTATTTAAAGTGCTATAATTATTTTCCTAAGGTAAAAGTGCTAAACCGTTTAGTAAATAATTAGTAAAAGTGGTATTACATTGGTATTAAATTAAGAGGATGGTTGGGGTATACGTTATATGTAATACTAGCAAAATACCCGCGCTTCGCAGCGGAGATGTATTGAAATAACCTTTTTAGTAAGAAAGCAATAATGTATGAAGATTGCTGTAATCGCTCGGCACTTGATATATTAAAGAAAGACAATTCAATAAGCTTTACGATAATGCAACACTCATTAACTTTAATTTAATATTATTTTTTATTAACTATGAATTTGGTGAAAATCGGTCCAGCCGTTAGTGTGCAGGAGTTCAAAATTCTATTCCCCCCCATTCACCCCCACCCTAAAAAAAATATTTCGTAAACTTTACTGGTAAGGAGGATATGCATACAGAATTTGGTTGAAATCGGACCAACCAATATAGATTTGTACAGCTTGTAAGCTAGGTAACCATAAGTCTGTGCAATGTCAGATACTCACCGTTACAGGTGCAATGTCAGATACTCACCGTTACAGGTGCAATGTCAGATACTTAACCGTACAGGTGCAAAAGTTCAGATACCACCGTTACAGGTGCAATGTCAGATAATCACCGTTACGTGCAATGTCAGTATCACCTTACAGGTGCAAGTCGTACTCACCGTTACAGGTGCAATGTCAGATACTCACCGTACAGGTGCAATGTCAGATACCACCGTTACAGGTGCAATGTCAGATACCACGTTACAGGTGCAATCAATGTCAGATACTCACCGTTACGGGGCAATGTCAGATACTCACCCGTTACAGTGCAATGTCAGATACTCACCGTTACAGGTGCAATGTCAGATACTCACCGTTACAGGGGCAATGTACGATACTCACCGTTACAGGGGCAATGTCGATATCACCGTTACAGGTGCAATGTCAATACTCACCTTACAGGGCAATGTCAGATACTCACCGTTACAGGGGCAATGTCAGATACTCACCGTTACAGGTGCAATGTCAGATACTCACCGTTACAGGGGCAATGTCAGATACTCACCGTACAGGGGCAATCGTCAGATACTCACCGTTACAGGGGCATGTCAGATACTCACCGTTACAGGTGCAATGTAGATCAGATACTCACCGTTACAGGGGCAATGTCAGATACTCACCGTTACAGGTGCAATGTCAGATACTCACGTTACAGGGCAATGTCAGTACCACCGTTACAGGTGCAATGTCAGATACTCACCGTTACAGGGGCAATGTCAGATACTCACCGTTACAGGTGCAATGTCAGATACTCACCGTTACAGGTGCAATGTCAGATACTCACCGTTACAGGTGCAATGTCAGATACTCACCGTTACAGGTGGAATTTCGAAACGAAACCTGCTTAACTTTTGTAAGTAAGGTGCAATGAATGAGCCTGCCAAATTTAAGCCGTCTGCCTCCACGGCAAGTTGGAGAATTAGTGATGAGTGAGTGAGTGAGGGCTTTGCCTTTTATTAGTATAGATAATACATATTATAAAGACATACAATAAAGAGTATATACTGTTTAAAACCCCAGTCAGCGTTCATTAAGGAAGCATTTTATAGACCATTGTTCATTTAATACTTGTGGGTTCAATGTTTAAATAGTGGATCCAGTAAAATCCCCTTCATAGCAGGAATTTCATTTTGCCATGAACCTAAAATTCGAGAGCTCATGTTTCTCTTGCATGTTTAGCTCAAGGTTGATTACCTGGCTGGTTGTGTTGAGCACTTTGCGGTGAGATCACTATTATCAGACACAGGAGGAGAGGTTTATGGGTATATAAGTTGTTGGTTTGTGGAATATGTTCATAGCTTGAAAAAGGTCACAGTAATAAGACCGAAACGTCGCTTGTAAACTACACCCAATAAAGGTTATAAAGGAAGTCCTTGGAGTGCCCCAATTTTCTGCTGAAATTCCTTTATATGCTTCTTGTTGGATGCACCAGGCATGGAAACCTGGATGAGAGTGCACACTTACCTGGGCATCCACACACACATATATATATATATATATCACCATGTGCAGAATACAGAGGAAAGAGACATAGAAAAGGCACATCCTCCACTATACAACAAGATGCAGCGTTATTTATAAACCAGAGCGAATAATTAGGTTATTAGGTTAATTCCAGCTAAATCTGTCCAGATATGATTTCTCTGAGCTAACGGAAGGGTAATTTTCCTTTTTCCTCACCCTCACATACTGTATATAATTTTATTATTTTCGTTATAACATACAGAACATTTTAGTGACACCTTGTGGCTGAAGTGGGTATGTGCACTCTGACAAAAGGATA
This sequence comes from Hymenochirus boettgeri, assembly GCA_019447015.1. Lineage (NCBI taxonomy): Eukaryota > Metazoa > Chordata > Amphibia > Anura > Pipidae > Hymenochirus > Hymenochirus boettgeri. Next base: position 19,084,190 of record CM033469.1, read on the forward strand.
TTTAATTTGGCTTGAAGAGCCAAATTCCTGTTCTTTCTACTTCTTCTTCCGTTTTATTCTTCCGCTTTTTTGGACTGTATCTCCTCCCACAGTTTTTGAGCTAGAGACATGAAATTCGGTACAGACGTGCGGGGCATATAGGAGAAGTGTGCTATCTTCTAGCTAAGGAATCCGCGGAAGCGTTACGGCGTTATCGGCGATGTTCCGGACATTTTTTCCCCATAGACTATAATCGTAACAATCCTCAAATGTGGATATTTCAAAACAGTTTGTTTCATGGTCATAAATACAAATGGTGATACCCCCAACCCCCAACACAGACCCAGGTACACCCACCTACTGACCTACCTTTCCATTCCCATTCCATTCCATTCCTGCCTACTTAAAGGGTAACTATAGTCAAAAAAACAATTTTGACCAATCATCAAAAAAGTTTTGTTTTTTTAACCCCCAACTGACACAGGTACACACATCTACTAATCTACTTATCCAGTGCTGTGGCAGCCATACTTAAAGGGTAACTAAAGTCAAAAAAACTAATTTTGATCAATAATAAAAAAAGTTTGTTTTTTAACTTCCAACCTGATCCAGGTACACATGCCTACTGACCTACCCCTCCATTTTCATGGCAGCCATATTTAAAGGGTAACTATAGTAAAAAAAAGTTTTTTGAATAATCATTAACAAAGTTTTTTTTTTAACCTCTAACCCGACACAGGTACACACACCTACTGACCTACCCCTCCATTACTGTTGCAGCCATACTAAAGGGTAACTAAGATAAAAAAAATTTTTTGACCAATCATCAAAAAGTTTTTTGTTTTTTACTTCCAACCTGATCCAGGTACACACACCTATTGACCTACCCTTTGATTTTCATGGCAGACATATTTAAAGGGTAACTATGGTAAAAAAAACTATTTTGACTAATCATCAACAAAGTTTCTTTTTTTTTTTAACCCCCAACGTACCCAGGTACACTGTACTAACCTACCCTTCTATTACTGTAGCAGCCATACTTAAAGGGCATCTATAGAGGGAAAATGAACTTTTTTTCTTTCTTTCCATGTGTTCTATAATTCCCTACAACCCGCAGAGTGTCTTCACTTTTTTCAGATTCCCTCTCTGTCCTGAGATACACCAGTTAGAAGAATACGTGATTGCATTCCTCTATTCCTACTTGGACTGTCAATCAAATCCCTGCTCTGTAATAAACATAGAGATAAGAGCATTAGCAGGGGGAGAAAGGTAGCTTTCATGGTAGATATAAGGCTGCATTTGACCCTCCTTCTTAATAGCTTTCACTGATTGATGATGGGTCACAAAGTGAGAGATCGTAAACTGTACTGATCTCCTTCTTCCATGTGTCCAGGACAGCTTGCTTTCTATTGGCCACTGTGCATGGGTGTGTTTTTCAGGATGTTGAACTTTTAACTCCTACTGCACATGATAAGCTTGTCGGTTAGCCGGAGTTGAGACATGGAGGAGGTAACAGAGGGGAGGGGGAAGGGGAGAGTGCTGCACACAGATCTGACACCATGGTTAAACAGAGTCACTGACATAGATAGGATTAAGGCAGCACAGAGTACATGAATTTAACTTTGCAAAGGGGCAATGTGTTTTTTTCACTATAGATGCCCTTTAAAGGATAATTAAAGTCATAAAAACTAATTTTGACCATTCATTTAAAAAGTTTGTTTTTGTAACCCCCAACCTGAGACAGGTACACACACCTACTGACCTGCCCTTCCATTTCTGTGGCAGCCATATTTAAAGGGTAAGTATAGTAAAAAAAACAACACATTTTGACCAATCATCAACAAAGTTAGTCTTTTATCCCCCAATCTGACACCAACTGACACACACCAACTGACCTACCTTTAATTCACGTAACAGCCATATTTAAAGGGTAAATAAAAAAAAAACAATGTCCTCATCATTGGCATTATTGAGTTTTAAAATCCGCAGCACAAACACAAACAATCCCTTCCATAATGCGTCTTTCAAGCCAAATTCAAAGTTTATACTTAAACTTTCCCTTTCTAGTATTTACTGTTATTGTGTGCCATGGGTTGTACATAGTAATTAACAAAATCCCCTAAATTTAGTTTTGTGGTAGGTTCCCTTATAGTGCACTGGTTGGTGAACTTTTGGGGGTAATTTAGCTTTCAAATTTTAAAATGTTCACATATGTATGTAAATTAACAAATCTCAAAAGGATATGTCCACAGTAAAAATAAAAAACTGGCGACTTGTCAGTTTTCTGCCATAACCCCAACTTGTATTTTTAACCAGATATTTAGTTCTATTTCTTTCTAGAAAAAGGTATCTGCCTCCTCCCTCTGCTCAGTGAGCTTTTTATAACCTTGAGCATGTGCAGATGAGGCAGCAGGTGAAACAGCTGTCAATCATTAGCTATCATATCAGTTGTTACAGTCTTGATTGACTGCACAGGGGGAGGAGCCAGCTTACTCTGCCAGAATAGGAACAAATATTATCCTTACATTTCTGGTTAGTGGTGTAGCTAATAAAGTGCAAAATAGATCAGTTGTATTTTTTTTTAATCATATCTGGGGCTTGGGGCAAGTAACTGACAATTCACCAGTTTTTTGTTTTAAGGGTGGACATCTGATTTAAAGGGAATGTCCAGCCTAAAAAGAACTATCCTTTAAAATGCTTATAACCCCCCAAACCTCACTTTTGCAAGGTTCATATATTTAAAAGAATCCCCAGAATCCCCAGAACCTGACCCGGTCCATTGCTGCTTCTACTCCACGGCTGGTGCTGACAGCTGCTCCACTTCCTGGTTGCGGCTGTCAGTTAAGGTGCGACGTGACGTCACTCCCAATTGCCTGATAGCCGCGACCAGGAAGTGAAGCAGGGGGGCGGCGCCTACATGGCTAAGGAACCGGGTCAGGTAAGTTCTGGGGGATCTTTGAAATATATCAACCATAGGAAAGTGAGATTTGGGGGGTAATAAGCATTTTAAAGGAAAGTTATTTTTAGGCTGGGCTTGCCCTTTAATAATCTAATTTAAACCCATTTAAAGTGGAATTGATACATTTTTTCTACCCCAGTTTTCAACTGGAATTTAAAATTTTTTGCAGTTTCTGACTTTGGAAGTGGCAGTACTACAATCTCTGAGCTAAATGGTATTAACACTGGTATCTAGGCACACCTGACCAGTTTCATACCAGGACAGCATTAGACTTTTTCAGTTCCCTCTATAATTCTCTGTTTAGTGTAAGGTAGGTGAGTCTGTTAATGGTATTTGCTGTGTACAGATATTGCTCATTTCCACGTTAGGTTTCAGTATTCACATTTGGCCATTCTGAAAATGCACAATTCACATTTCCTGACCCATTATCAATCTGACAATGTTTTTAATGTCTGACCTACCCAGAGGAAACCCAGCCAGGCACATGTCTGCGGGTTCAGCCGTAACCATTTTATACAGGAGATGTGGTAGATTGATATTTTTCACTTTATGAATTGATTTTGCCATGATATCTAACATATAAGATGATAACATGATATCTAAACAGAGTAAATCAGATGAAAGCTATTCTTTCTATAAAGAACTTGACCTGTAATTTTGCATTTACAGGCCTATGGTTGAGGGGCCCCATTAGGAGTTGGGGCCTTGGAAGTATATTTGCCCCTATGTGTCCTGTTTTTATGACATTCCAGTTTATCTTTCCGTGCGTTTAAGACCAGGTTTGCTCACCAAATCTCTATCTACACCAATGCATGTGTTAAGTGCCGTAAGACATGAAACATATCAGGTGTAGCTCACCCTATGTGTACTGTCTTTTTAAAGATGCTCAATAAAGTCACACAGCTCCTTCACAGTCTTGTGTTCCAGTACTGTTGTTTGGAGTGGTCCAGGATTGGAAGACCCTTGGTGAAAGGGACCGGGGTTATATCCACCTGGCCCGTATATATTGTGTAAGTAAGCACCTTTCCTCCTTGCTTTAATATAACACAATTTTACTTTTTCCAGGAATTTATATCTTGGAATGGGTTGTCGGCTTGTTAGGAGATTTTTCTCCTTTCGATATTTGTGGTTCCACATTCATAGCTGGTTTGGGGTAAACACGACCCATAATAGTAAATGAATGGTATAGAGGTCTTGCTCTTCCCATAACAGAATGGGACATTCCCACAGGACCCCATAGGTAATGTGAGAGGACAATAGGGTACGTCTCCTCTGTAATTAAGTGGTGCAGCACTATTCTCCGTTAATATCTATCCCAGGCTGTGATAACACCTTCCACAGTTGTATGCACAGACAAGCTAATTAACCTTTCTTGATTAAGGCAATTATTTCTAGAACATTATCCTCTGTTTGGCAAAGATGCTCTGTTGGCTGGAAATCAAGCAAAAACTGATATGGGGATCTCTGTGTAACCTTCCCAGAGTCCTAGCCTAATCCTGTTCGTCTGAGCCTTGGTGCAAAGAATTCTGGGTAAAAATGAGGGCGTTGAACAGCACAGCGCTAGAGTAGAAAGGCCTAATGTTTATTAACTTTTATACCCTGAAGTGTATAAATGGACTGCGCTGAGAAATATTCATGTGAAATGGCATTACTGTATTCACTGGATAAATGCAAAGAGGTTAGTGTGTATTTAAAGGGGCATTCTTGCACTATGATAATTCTATTTTTGTTGGTAATATACAGCACTAAAAATGGACACATTTAAATTAGCAATGTTGTTAAATCTAAAAACAGCCATAGACAAGGCACTATTAGCAACAATTGTCCTGTCACCCCTTGTTCCAATGACCCAAACTGTAACATAGTATCATGCAGTGTCTGACTATTCGATTAATACTGACTGGAATTAGCGTTTCTATATTAGAATCTGTTCGGGCTTATTCTCCTTTAAGATTGGTTTTGCTCTATCATTAGTAAATATTTGTAGATGTCACCTATGAAACCAGCTGCATTGTGGGAAATCATCTCTTATTCTGCAAGTTTAAAGGGCATGTCCACCCCCAAAACTAAAATTTAACCCACTACTGGCCCCACTCTGTAGTGTATAGAAATCCTTACCTTACATCCCAGCTCCAAATGGTTCTCCTGTAATGTCTGTCCAAAGTTAAAAAAACCGACCACCAGGGAAATTGTTTCCACCTCTGAGCTTGTCCTCTCAGAGGTTTTTGGCTTGCTCAGAGCAGCCCTTCACTCCCTCCCCCCCCTCCCTCGCCCTCCCGTTTTGTTCTCCCTCCTCCTAGTGTAAAACCCTTTCCCACATATTAGGGATAGTTCCCCCAGCCCCAACAGCTATAATATCTTTTCCAGATACTCCCCCGATCTCTACTTACCTTCCCTCTCTCCTCCGGCGTTCTGAACTGCCGGCAGCCGCGTCCATGATTGGCTGCCTCTCAGCCAATCACAGACACGGCTGCCGGTCGGGCCCCCTGCTTGCAGTTCTGTGCAAGCAGAAGACCAGGCATTGCGGCGGAGGAGAGAGGGAAGGTAAGTAACGATTGGGGGACTTTCTGAAAAAAATATTATAGCGGTTGGGGCAGGGGGAACTAGCCCTACTATATGTGAAAAGTTTGGAAAAGTTTGTGAAAAGTTTAATTATTATTCCCTAATTTCTGCATCCATCATTCCTAGTGAGTAACAATTTGTTTTCTTATTGCTTAGCCTTAAATACAAAGAAGTCACAAGCGGGTCACCCAGTAGTTAAAGGTCTCCTCTCTGTTCTTGCATCAGATCCTATGCTCCCATAACATTACTAACCACTAACGTTTGGCAGAAATCAAGGGTGACAGATTGGCTTCTCAGTGATGTCACACAGAATATTTTAAATAGCGAGCGCTTCCCATGGAATTATTGGGACACACGGGCCTTTTACTGTACATGCTGCTGTAAAAATCAGGGAGATTCTAAAATCTGGTGGGATCCATGTAGAAATGTTTAGAATCCCCCCCCCTGCTTACTAGAAGATAAATATTTATGAGCCAGGCAGGGCAGATGCTGCTGGAATCTGTGTGATGTCAGAATCCTGTCAACACACTGTTAGCATCGCTGTCAGGGAAACTGCTCGCCATCCCAGCCACATGCTCCTTGTGAGTTATGCAGCGTGAATTCAATTTTCATGTTTATCTTACGACATTTGGCGCTGTCTCTGGCTTATGTTCCCTTTTTTCTTTTTATATAATCCCTAATTAGAGCCATGCGGCACGCGGTGATGTTTTTATTAAACTCATCCTGCGACGTGTGGATTTCACTACTAAATAACAAATGGGAGATCGACGCGCTGAGACGAAGCGTATGTTCCCGTTCAAAACATCCCAATACATTTGCCTCTTTGTTGGAGAAACACAGGTTGCCTGGGACGTCATTCTATTTCATTGTCATTTCCTAACAAATCAATGCGTCTCGGTGTAAAATACCGGATGGGAATAATCACATAATGAAGGGGACGGGGTGTTAATTTGTAAACATCTCTTGTTATATAACCTCACCAGAGACGCCATAGTATTCATTAACCATAATCTCTCTATCAGCGCTGTATATTACCAATACAATTTTCAAAGATTCATTATAGAATGCTTAGAATTAATGGGAGTCCGAGGTGGGGGCAGTGTTCAGTCCAACCTCCCCCATACCCTTATATGCAGTAGTAAACTACTAGATTCCCTATACCATTGCTTTGAAGTTGCACTTGTGGTCCAAATCTTGCGACAGGTGGAGATGACCGATAATGGTCCAAATTTAATGACCGTTGCATTATTAATTACATCTGCAAAATAACATATTGCCATTGGAGATAAAGGTTAGACATAGGTATTATGTGATGTCACTTCTGTATAGATTCCCAACATTCACAGGGCATGTAACTAATCAGGACAGTGACATTCTAGCTAAAGCTGGCAATACACACTACGATTGTCAGATCGTTTATGGACAGGGGTGTTCCTAGGTTTTTTTACTCCTGAAACAACTTTTAAATTCCGCCTATCGGTAGATGGGTGGCGGCACGTGAAGTAGGCGTGGCTTCATCAGGGAACATAGGCATGGTGGTGGGAGTGGTGGGCTGACTAACAGTGATTGGTGGGCTGGTGCTGAAATGCAGTATTGCAGGAAGGAAGTTTTTTTTTTAACTGCTGCCTTTTAAGTGTTCTGCAGGGGTGCACCCCAAGCAAATGTTTCAGTTTGCTTCATAATAGGGGCACCCCTGTATATAGACAATCAGGCAAATATTTTACCTATCGAACCAGTTGAATTGTTTTCCGTTGTACGATCCGCAGATCAGATTGTAGTATATATATACATCTTAAAACCCAGAGACTGCAAATTTAATGAATGGGTCACTTGCTTTTTTAATTGGAAATAAACAAAATGTTTGACTATGACAAATTCAATTCTATTTTACTCTCACTCCCCCCACCCCAATATTATAGGGAGATACAAAGTAGCTTATTGGACAGCTACTTATTTACAATTGGAGCAGCAAACTGAGCATGCATGAGCCAGTGGGGGAAGAAAGAAGTAAAGTTATTGTTTAAACAGTTACCAGGGTGTGGTCGAAAATTTGCACCTTGCAAATAGTGTCAGTGTCTTTCCCTATTATATTACAGGTTTTCTGCCTAATGTGCCTTGCCTCAATAAAGGGAAAGTGTCCCTGCCTATTACTTTCACTTGATAGACTGAAAGTAAAGGGTCACACGTGTGTAATTTGTGCATGTGTAATTGTGCATGCACTGTATGTTCTTACGTTAAAGTAATATAAAGCATGTGAATGCACTTAACACTTGTAAGTTTGTGCATGTTTTTGGAGATGTGGGTGCTGTTTAAGGTCTCCTCTCCAAGATATTTTACAAGCTTGCACATGCTCAGAAAAGGCAGTTAGGGGAATAACATTTAATATATAAAAAATTAGGCTGTTGTACATCCATATTAAAGTGCAACTAGAGACCAAAAATATAATACATACAAAACATAGAATTGTAGTGCACATTGCATATTGGCAAATCCTGTTTCAGTGGATTGTGCAAAAAAAAAAAACACTAAAGGGGAAGTCTTACCCTATAAGTGTATATAGGTAAATCCACCGCCCCAACCAAAAAACTGCAGTAGTTAAAAAGCTGAGAGATATGGGACTAAGCTAAAATGCAGCACAATGTCCTGTTACCCATATTTCTGCTTCCTGGTTCTTCCAGTTAACAGCTGTCAGTTATGGACATAACGATGATGTCACAGCCAATGACTGAATGTTATTCCCTATAAAACATAGAATTCTAGTGCACAAACAATTCTAATTGCATATTGGCTATACCTGCATAAGGTTGCTACTACAAACAGCCTGTTAAACCCTGGATAAACAAAAGCAATTAGTTCAATAAGTTGGCCACATTATTTTAAGCCAAGTCACCACGTCAAGGTTGCTTTATCTAACTGGGTCCTAACCTAGCCAATATGCAATTAGAATTGTTTGTGCACTAGAATTCTATGTTTTGTAGGGAATAACATTCAGTCATTGGCTGTGACATCATCTGTTATGTCCATGACTGACAGCTGCTAACTGGAAGAACCAGGAAGCAGAAATATGGGTAACAGGACATTGTGCAGCATTTGAGCTTAGTCCCATATCTCTCACCTTTTAAACTATTGCAGTTTTGGGGTTGGGCGGTGGATTTACCTATATACACTTTTTCGTTAAGGGTTAGACTTCCCCTTTAAAGTGTTTTTTTTTTTTTTGCAAAACCCACTGAAACAGGATCTGTACATTCACATTCATATAAAACCCTAATAACATCTCGTTGTTATCTGTGACAATTCCAAGACAAATTCCCCACAATCGTGCAAAGGTATAATTTATTGTGAGGTAAAAGGTCCAATGAAAATACCGGAGGGACTGGGTCAATGGGATCCAAGCAGACAACCCAACACATTCGTATCAAGGAAAATCAGATAATAAAACCACTGGGTATTGGGAGAATCTCTCTATGTGTCTCTATTGTTTTCTATGAACTTTTCATCTTCTGATCTCGCCTGTGAATTGTGCATCGGGGAACGTGATTGGTGCCGTGTATTAAGACGGAGAGGGCGGTTTAGACAGCTCTAATCTCTCCTTGTGACCATCCAACTTAATGAGCTTGGTAAGACATTGAGTCAGAAGGTTAACCTAACCCAACCCAGACTGCTTTGAAGCATGTTTAGTGATGGAGTCCCATATAATGGCTGAATACACTGTATATGGATAAACTGGGTTATTAAATAAAAGATCTTATGGTTTAAAATGGTGCTAATTGTGCCCCAACCAATTAAATTTTAGCTTTCAAATGTTAAATAAGATCTGATTGGTTGGTAATAAAAGAACTTTTATTAAATATCCCTGAAAGAGTTTTAAAGGATAAGTCCACTGCCCCAAACTTAGGAATGTAACTACCAGGAGAACAGGGGAAGCAACCACAGGGGGGCCTGGTAAGCAAAAAGGGGCCCCAACTTCTTATTTTTCCTATGACAGATATAGCGTCTGTGGATAAAGCATGGATAGGGGCCCCATCATAGTTTTGCTGGGGGCCCCAGTGATTCCTAGTTATGCCACTGCTTAAATTTAAACTTATCTGTAGGTGCCACCCTCCATACCCCAAGTCCGCTATCCGATCTCCGGCAGAGCCTGCAATGACTGATGTAACAAGGCTTGTACAATATTTGGGAATGGGTAAATATTGTGGTCTTGGGGTCAACAAAAAGTTCGCTACTAGCAGACATATAAAGGTTTGTCATTCAGAAACCAATCAGAAACTGATCTGCAGTAACCCAGTAAAAGGCAAACAGCTCTCATTGGTAGATGCAAATGCCCAGGGAAACTTTTGCACCTCTTATGACATCACCCCCAAAGTGCAAAGCAACAATCCGTCTTTTGAAAATGAATCTAACCATTGTTTCGGTGGTTTCTCCCAATCGGAAACCTTTTGACAGATGTGGCTACAGAGGGGTTAATGGTCTTTGTATCACACCGAGGAGAAAATAAAAGAGAGAGAGAGAGACATGCCAATTAAAAGTGATACATTAAACAGATTGGCACCGAGCCTGCCCTCTGCACACTGGAAAGGAGAAGACATAAAACCACAGGATCCAGCCGGAGAGACATATTTTCCTTGACGGAATGTTGCAGAAATTGTGTTGATTTCCTTGCGAATCCATCTGGCCTCTCCGAGACGTTCACTATTGCGCCTGGCAAGGTGCGGCGGCCAGATGTTGCGTAGTCTACTGATTAACAATGCAAATATATTCCTGACAGCGTTTAATTACGGGGATGATGGACAGCTGACGGCCTGACGGTGTGATGAGAAGGAACCGGCCGTCTCCCCAGAGGCCCTTAACCAGAACAATAAAACAAGGCGACCAGGAGAGCAAAATAAAAATCTACGGATGGGGGGGGAACGTATCGTGGGCTTTATTATAACCATCCCAGATGCATCTCACACAATCGCATCTGGAGGTGCAAACTTTGCTGATTTATTCCAGCTGATTTAACTTGAAATTATTCAGTCACTTTGCAGCAATTTGTACAAGTTACTGGCGCTACAAGCTGGGAATTCTGGGAAAATTACCATTATATTCTTACCTTGCTGTAGTAATAGACTTTATAGCTCAAAAAAACATTTAAAGGAGAACTAAAGACTCAGAATCGCACAAGTTCAGTTTAGAATAACTCCAGACAAGGGGGTATTTTATTTTTGAGTTTGTTTACAAGGAGAAGCTGCCATGTTGTTTCTGCTCAGTGCCTGCAGAGATTCCATCCATCCTTCAGAGGGCGCTCTTGATCTATCATTGTGCAGGACCAAATTCACCAAATAATGATTACGAGAACTTATTTCCACTTAAGACATGTTTCCCTTGACATGGTGGGATAAGCTACCTCGTCCGGCATTTTAAGAACAAAAATGTGTCTAATAGGAATTAATAGTTGAGCAAGATGAAGATGGGGCACACAGAATTATATCAGCGCAATCCAAGTCCAACCTCTTGAAAATTGTTGGCAATAGACGATGTGCACCTGGATTTAAAGTGGATGTCTTGGGTTTACTGTACATTTAATCTGCTGCTAAACTAGACCCTCGCATTCCATGAAATGTTACAATTTATGCTAGCAACCCAGCAATATAAATCATTGTCCTTCACTATGACAGATGAATAAACAAAATGGGATAATTACTTCCAGGAAAATCAGCAGAGGGGAGAGCTGAATATTGGTCATTATAAAACGCCATTTTTCTTTTCACCACTAGGGACTGCGTGGTAAAATTGATATTCTGGTAAAATGCGGGGTAAAATAATACTTGTCTGTAGGGGGAAGCAGAGGTCTGCGGCAGTAATGGGGGCGTCTCCCAACAATAAACTGAAAAGTGACTGTGGACCAGAGTGCAGTTGGGATGGGTCTGCTTGTTTGAAGCTGTGAGTAGCAGCCCTACCTCTTATTCACACAAACTCTGCCCCTGGTTCATCCAACCCTTCATACTTTACTGTAATGCTGGACATACTCTGTGTTTATATAAAGCTAGGTACACACGATTAGATATTTCGGTCCGATCGACCGATAGTTCAGTGTATCGGTCGATCGGACCGAAATTATCGAATCCGAATGTGCCCATGTCCGATCGACCGTTCGTCTGAATCGGACGAAAGGACGATCGGACAGGGTGGAAAACCTCGTCCGATCGTGCGGTCCTCTATGGACCGCACGATCGGTCGCGGTGACTATCGGACGCGGCTGCTTTTGCTGCGACCGACAGTCATTCCTCCTGGCCGACCGTTCGAATGCATCGAACGGTCGGTCAGGAGGAAAAATCGCTAGGTGTGTACCTAGCTTTAGGGACTGTATGGCTGTGTAGCTTGAACCATTCTTTTTGTACATAATGTATGTTGATGTCCTGCTTAAAGGAGAACTATTGTGTGTATAAAGTTTTTCCCAAAACACCACTTAAAATGAAAAGTACTCAGGGCAGGGAGGTAGGATCAGCAATTCCTACCTCCCAATGGCAGCACAAAGAATCAAATTCTGCCAGGCTTTCTGAGTGCTTCAGTACTATCTTTAATACAGGAGGCCCAGGGTAGTAACCTGGCAAAAGAAAACTGTATGTCCTATAAAGTTTAGAGAATGGATTGGAATTCATTGTCTATATAAATTACATTTAAAGGGCATGTTCACTGTAATGTAATCATTCCCCAAAGACTGACATACTTACCAAGTGTCTGCCTCCTCTTAAAGGGCATGTCCACCCTAGAATGAAAATCTATACTTACCTTCCTCAACACCCCAAAACCCAAGACCCTTATAGTTACTTATCTCATCACACACAGTCCTGTAGTAGTTATTAAGTGATAAATGGTAAATTCTGTTAATTAAAAACAATTCCAAATGTCCCCTAATATGCATTTTTTGTTCGGGTTGTTGACCGAATCAAGATTATTCCTAGAATGCCCGCAGATGAGGTGGATATGGGATTAATAATGTAATACCTCCTATTTTGATGCACCACTATTTCATCGTTGGAATCTTGAGTAGATATCAGTAGTAATTAATAGAGAGCTATGTAGTACAAAGCTATACAGCTACTTCCTGATCAGTGAGAATTTGGTGCATATGCTAAAAGTGACTGAGCGTTCATTGACTGGAAAGATAATATGGTCCCAGATTCCAAATTCAAACAAAAAAAGAATGCACACTGCCAGATTTTTATACTTTAAAAGAATATACGGTACCTCTATTGGACATAATGGGTGTACGTATACCGTGCCTTTTTCGCATTTGGAAAATACCAACAGCTTTGATGTTTTACTGTGGCGTTAAATGACCACCGGTTCCCCCACGGTCACAAAACACACCCATAAGTTACGGGTAATAAGTAAATAAATGTGCCCCAATATGAGAAAATGGAATATGATGATGTAAAAAGAACCTTATCCTTATGGTCAGATTGTGAAGTTGGATGGACCTCATTCTAAATTTGTCCACCAAATTCCACCCAGTACAGTAAATTCACTAAAATGAATGATTATCTGCTCTGGAAGTAAGATTTATTAATGCCTGTTATTCAATGCAAGAATGTTTTTTGCTCACATGTTTTTTGGGTTTTTTTTTTCCTACACTTGATGGTAAAAAAAAAAAATTGTCCATAACCAGAATTTCGTTTTAATGCCACAAAAACATGAATATCTTGGCTGATTCATTATCTATGCAAATAGAATTTCATCAGGAGGATTTAATATTCACCTATATACTTTAACCTATCCAACTCAGAGCGGGAATCAAATTGTCGAAATATATGCATACATTTACATAATTTGCATGCATATATTTGCATAAATTATTCTCGTTTACCTGTCTTGACTCATCAGATTATTCCCTTCTTGTGATCCCACTTCCTTGCTTGCTGTGTGACTTTACCTTTATTGTAGATGTAGAAACTCCTGGTTCCTGTCTATGCGTGGCATTCCTCTACCCTGTCACCTTCTTTAGTTGGTCTAAATTGGAATGAATGATAAATGGCAACAATGATAAATTGAAACAATGTCAGGCAAATTGGATAGGCTCATGCAAAAGTCAACCTTTCTATTTTAATAAATTGTTTTTATTAAAAGTAGTTCAGACTAAAACACAAGTTATTCTGTACCTTTAGGAGTTTAGTAAACTATTTCTCATTCTGCCCCTCCCCTTTCCTTTCACCAGCTGGATAAAGGGTAGTAAAGAAGTCTCTCTCACACTGAGCATGCCTGAACCAGTGGTAGAGGGGAAGTGTGGAAATAACTGCAGCAAAAGATGTCAATAGTATAGTATGTATCTTTGTATGTATAATTTTATTTTCTGTAGGAATTACAAATATATCTTCCATTGCTTAACTCTGCTAAGCCCTTAAACCCCACCCCCATCTATAATTCCATGGGTTTCTTCGCACAAGTACTGTAACTTCAATTAATAAATATTGTTACAAATATTGTAAAATGTCTGTTAAACCATTCTCCTACCTGACTGCTGACCTGCAAAAATATTGTTCATTGAACAATATTCAATTGTTGTAGCAAGCACTGCAAAAACGAAAAATACTTTTAAATTAAAGCTAAACAGGAAGCAAGAAAAACCTGCTCCTACCTCTTATTTAGTTATGGATTCAGGATTTTAACTGTTGACGTTTTTGGGGGAGGGGGGCTGAGAATTTAGCTATTTAGACTTTTTTGTGTGAAGTTGCCCTTGGTAGTTCCTGGGCTATAGGTCAGAAAATAATTTTAATCATGATTTAAGTAAATAAATGTTCTTTTAGTTATTTCCGTTCCAAGTGTGTAACAAGTGTCAGATTAGTCTGTGCACCCGCACTTTCTAGTGCCTTATAGGTAGTTTTGAAAGATGTGAAACCCTGAAATATAAAGGAGTGTGAGGGAGAGAAAAGTGAGCAGGATGTGGTATAAATAGTAAGAATTAAGGTTGAACCTTCCATCTAGTGTCCCTTTCAAGCTAGTTGATCTATAGGCATCAATTCCCTATAATTGTGTTCTCGCCACTGGCTTAAGAGCCAAGTCTAATTCTAATATTTTGATCTCCATTGCTGACCGTAGGGTAGAGAGGAGGTGGGAGAATACTATGGGCCAATGAAATTTAGTCAGAAATCATTGTCTGCAGTGATTCTCCAAGGGTCCCCTAATACAACACACACTCTTTACTCTTCTTGTCAACGGATATAAGTCAGATGACCATTACCTATCTATAGACAGATCAGTAATGCTTCTTCGTGGATATTGTCCCAAAACCTATTGTTAACCCTAAACAATTATCCTAGATTTTTCACTGGGACAGAACCAATGGGGCGTCAATAGGCTTTGCCCCTGTACAAAATCCGATCCCTCCTGGATTTGGAGGTATGGGTGTGTGTGTGTTGCTGCATTACTTCAATTTAGTACTTATTTTGTTTAAGCTTAGTATCCCCCCTACCTGACCAATCTGACTATCTGTGAGGGCGAGCATGCTCAGTAATCACTACGAGGCAGCACTGGTGCAATTCACACATGTCAAATGTCACCATTCAAAAGAGCAGAAGCGTTTATGATAATAAGGCACCTGATTGACAGCTGAAATGTAAGATGCTTCAGATTGGATGTGTAAAGAAATAGAGAACAGAACAATACAGAAATGTTCCAGCGATAGTTGGGATAGAAATATAGCTTCCAGCAATGGGCAATCAAAAGACAATTCATTTTTTCCAGAATAGACCCCCTTTAAATTGGCAGCTGAGACGTTGGTAATGATTTGACCCAATACAATATAAAGGGACAGGTTGAAATTGCTGCATATGTTTCATAGGGTTAAAAAGTGCTGGGAGCCATGTTTGGCAGACGAGGTGTTAAACACGGAGAATTCCCCCAGCAGATTGTCCATTTTTGGTGCACATATGGCACATAACTAAACACGTTTTCCTTCATTTATTGCAGCATATGGTAGACATACATTGCACACGTGTGTATAACAATATATTACATCGATTGCATTCGGAAAAAACGGTCTTTGCACTCGCCCAATTTATAGAAACATGCCGATAAAATGTGCAGCTGGTCCCCATTAATTCACGTCTGGCAGGACCAACCCAGGTGAAATACTGATTGGGACGACTTAAAGGAGAAACGCCACATTGGTTTCCCTGGCTCCTATCGTACGAGACACACCCAGGCTTCTATTAAATGATTGACATGGCAGATACATAGATAATACTGTATAAAACATCCTCATTACTGTACGGAAAGGCTGGAAATGCAGAATGTATAATGTATATTTTCACGTACATTAATGTTATATTGTGTATTATAGAATACTAGCTAACCCCCGATTCTCATAAGAATTGCAAAATCATTTTCTGTTAACTCCCGATCATCAGACATTCCATCCACAACACAGCAGAGCCCAGTAAGCTGTTACCCATACAGATTCTCAGGGTAAGTTAATATCTAGCCAGACTCCCAGGGTAAGTTAGCATTGGTCTGGGTCTGGCGTCTGTGCAAATTTACATCTATCTTTTGGTATATAAGATAGTATAGTAGAAAGGTATATTCTCATTTAAAGGGTAACCATTCCTAAAAATGTGCCTTAAAGGGCATGTCCGCGCCCTGCAATCCCTGAAGCTTATCACATTTCTCCTCTCCAGGAGGCGCTCAGGACAGAGGAGGCGTGACCGAATGTAGAGTCAATCACTGGCTGTGATGTCATCGTCTTGCGGCAGAGTAATGTAAGGATTATAGGCTTCAGGGACTGTGGGGAGGTAAGTATAATTATCTCTGGGTGTGGGTGGGTGGAGAAGGTAAGTATAGCGTTTGTTCTGGGGTTTGACGTGCCCTTTAAATATATAGTTAACGCAGTCTAAACACACACACAGTTTGCAGTAGGTCTCAGGATTTAGCTAGACTTAATTTAATGTAAAATTCCGCATTTGTCATGCTCAAAACATTGAAATTGCAAGGCAAACATTGTAATATGATCCAGAGAATGAACCAAAGCCATGTTTCTCTTACAGTCATACAGTGAACCATTAGGCATTGTGTTATTTATCTCTGTAACACTGGCCATGCACCGCACACTTATCACCCTACATTCCTGCAACAGTCCAACATGGCCCGATCATTATGTGATCAATATCCCCATCATAATATCAACCGTAATAATGACTGTGAAACAAGATTCAGCCAGGAAGCATTGCGGGAACGTTGGCTTCTCCACGATTCATGTTTGATTGACAGTCTATTGGGAGTAATGTTAAAGTGGTGTATGGTGAGCGGTATCAACTTAAAATACTGCAGTAGCGGTAAGATTTGCGACGGTGGCCGTAAAATAATGACGCGCTGTGGAGTATCAATGATGATCATTGGAAACTAGTATAATAAAAGTTTCACCGTTCTCACTGTAAAGAGGAAAAAAACTTAAATACTATAAAAAATGGGTAATCAATTAAAGGGTCACTATACTCACTGAAACAACGTTACATTTTCTGAAAGTACAATTTGAGAGAAGTAAAATGGTGGTACTCACATATTTATCTGTGCTTGCTTTGTCATTAAATTATTAATGTTTAGTGAGTTCTCCTAATTCCCACACCCTCCCTTACTTACTGCCTTCTTGTAGTGTCTGCGACACTTATGTGTTCTGTACAGCCTCACCATGGACACTGCTCTGCTTACACATCTCTCCCTCCCTCTTCCCTGCCTTCTTTTCTCTGCTGATTCTCATAATTGTTGTAGAAAGTGTGCTGGCAGGCAAACATCCTAGTAACAGGTCGAGCATGGGTTATATATTATAATTTCTACTCCTGGAGTGACAGGTCTTTCCCTGTAAACACTGTGATTAAAATGGTGATTTCTCAGGATCTACTGCTCAGATTTAAAATCTGAAAATAAGTTTAGGAGAAGTGGAATATTGCTGTATCTAAAGGTACTATTTTTGACAATTCGATTTAAAGATACCCTTTAAAACAATGGGATACTCAATGGAACATTCTAGCTCGATATGATTAAAAAAAGAAAACCAGCGACAAGGAAGGTTTTACGATAAGAGTTTTACTGGAGCTTGATAAATCAAATGGAATAATTTATACTTTACAGGGCCATCTGTACAAAACTTTCACAGTTGGGCCTAATCACTCGTAAGTGGTTTCATACAATCTGCCCTTGTAGAAAAGACTTCACGGAAAGGGTGAGTTCACCTTGCGGAGAAGAATTAAGCCTCACCATCTGCTCCAGCCATAAAACCATCGTGTAGGAGAAAATAAGAGAAAAAGAGAGAGAAAAAAAAACTGGTGACGTAAGTTTAAACTCTCTCAGAATTTATGAGGATTAAAGTCATGGGATGTTCTACAGCAGTTAAATAGCCCCCAGGTCTTTATATTCTAGGATATTGATTGGAGGAAAAAAAGAAAAAGAAAGGAAACATTTGGGAAACTTGAGAAAAATAAAAGTATTGAGATGTTCTCACCTTGTACATGACACTACCAGATACCCAACTGGTATGTGATGACATCCCGGAAATATATTATCCACCACTATTGACAACCAAACATGGTATGTTGAAATGCAAGTCACCATTTCCATAAGCGACATGATTCTCCGGATTCAATGGATCCATACAGCAAGTACTGTATATATGGAACTGGTACCATATGTTTCTGGTTTTAAGGGATAAAGCCCCACCTGAAATCCACTGAATATAAACATCTATTGTATTAGCAATAACAGGAATTCCACCTCTCATAGAACTTCCCTGAGTCTCCCCGAGTGATATGGGATTTAGTGGGCACATGTACAGTAAGAGAGTCAAGTTGTGGAGCATTATCGTGCATGCACGCTATAGTTAATCAGAACCAGGGAGCGGGCGGGAATTGCAGTGTGACAGCGGTGAAACGCGTTAAAGGTGAGTTTGTTTTATCTTCGTTCCTGGCTCCACGGGCATTGATTGTAGAACGGAAGGTGATTTATAGCTCAATAACCTCCCAGTCTTCAATCAATGCATTAAAGGGATAGTTCACTTTTGCGGTGAACTATTCCTGTTTTTAGTGTTGGGGGGGGGGGGAGTCCCTTACATTATGAGTTTTTTTAATTTGAGGGTGGAGAAACCCTTTAAGAGGAGGCATTGATCTGGAATGAAGAGGCCAGGGAGCTCTATTCTGAAGATCTTTGTTTAGGAATTTGAATTACTATTGAGGTTTTTGGGGATGGGGAAGGGTTATAAGGAATATGAGGGTTATATACTTATAAGATTCAATCAGATACGATTTTCATCTTTTTACCGGTCTACTACAATTGGATAATAGGGTAACATCTCATTGATTGATGCCCTTTAATGAAGGCTAAAGCAAGTATGCCTCCATACACGAGATCAACATAGTGAACAATCTGATTAATTCAATCGTATTGCACAAAATAACGTAAACTGCTTGCGATTGTCTAGACTCTAGAGGTTTGTCAGAAAAAAAAAAGATTGGGCCAGGTATAATTTTCCATTAACAATCAAAATCAACTTGATTGTGCACTCAATCAGGAATCTGAAGAACATCTGCCTGTGTATGGCCAGCTTTAGTGTCTCCTTCAGTTTCCAGATATCTTCAAGTTCTCTTTAAATGCTAGAAAGTATAGGGGGATGGAGAATGTAAATGTCTTTTGGTGGATATAATTTCCCCTGAGCTGTAGAGCCATTAAGAGTTTGCGATTTGTATGTCATAGATGCAGGAAATTATTTAAATAATCCAACTTTCCTCTCCATTCAAAACCACATCTCCGTTCACAGCTGCTACAGACTGTCATCACTTAGACCATTAGGCGAGGTTCTATCCTCACCATGTTGGATTTCAGAACATAAATCAAAGCAAAATAGGGAGGGAGACATTTTTACTAACATCCACTCGAGCCTCAGACCCTTCATCAGGATCAGGGTTCCTTTAATAATGTGATATCTTTAATAATGTGATTCCTTAAATCGATTCCTTTAATAATATGATATCTTTAATAATGTGATTCCTTTGATCGATTCCTTTAATAATGTGATATCTTTAATAATGTGATTCCTTAAATCGATTCCTTTAATAATGTGATATCTTTAATAATGTGATTCCTTTAATCGGTTCCTTTAATAATGTGCATCCTTTAATAATGCAATTCATTTAAAGGGTATCTCCACTGATAAAAGTCACCTGGGTTGTAAGGTTAGATATGTGTAAGGTGGATATGTACCTGCAGTATCCTGTGTCTTTGAGCAGTAGTTTATGAGTTTCTCCCAGAACGCTGTGGATGGTGCAGGTCCGCCCACTTTCAGTGACTGCCTGCCTGGGAAATGTCCGACGCACATGTTCCTTTAGTTCATGTGCAGAACGTGAGAGGATCCATCGGGACTGCTGTTTGTGTGATCTGACTGGTTGGTCGATACACACACACACACACACACACGCACACACACACGAATAATCACATGACCACCACAGCAGCTTGCTGACTTCACTAATTAATGGAGGAGTAATCAGGTACTTCCTATTTCTCTCTCCCACCCCCTCCCATACCAGATTGCCTTATATTCCCAGCATCCCCTATAAAAATCACCACCCCTCTAAGAGTTAGGCACAAAAAAATCTTTATTAAAAACAACACAAGTTCCCCTGCCTTTGTTACAGTATTGTGGGAAGAAGGTTTTAACAGTTCGGTTTTAACTGTTCCTCTCCTGTCTCTCTCTCAGCTGTAAAAATGAACTTAGAGAGTCAGCTCTTTCTGCTTCCAAGTGGGTGTGTCTGCTACCGTGATGATGCATATTGAGTGACAGCACTCCCAGCACAGGGGAAGACACACCCCAGGAACCTGCACAACTTTCCCATGCTTCTGCAATCAAACGAAGGGGAATTCTGGGGAAAAAAGGTAAGGGGGGAAAAAAAGGTAGGGGGAGGGTTGGGGGATGGTGTACTTTCAAATAAACCAAAAAAAAAAGCTTTTTCCTCAGTGGAGATACCCTTTAATAATGTGATTCCATTAATAATGCGATTCCTTTATTAATGCGATTCCTTTAATAATGCGATTCCTTTAATAATGTGATTCCTTTATAAATGTGATTCCTTTAATAATGCGATTCCTTTAATAATATGATTCCTTTAATAATGTGATTCCTTTATTAAATGTGATTCCTTTAATAATGTGATTTAGTTAATAATGTCATACCTTTAATAATGGGATTTCTTTAATAATGCAATTCCTTTATTAATGTGATTCCTTTAATAATGTGATTCCATTATTAAAGAGGAACTGTGGTCCAAAAATGACTTTAGGTAAATTGATAGGAATTGCTCTCCTGAGAGTTTTTGCAATTTATTTCCATTGTTTATTTTACATAGTTTTGAAGATGTTTAAATTTTTGTGTGTGATATGGCAGCAGCATCACCAGGTCCCCTTCCCTTCCTGCTCTGAAACCATGTCAGTCAATCTGCCCTGTGTCTCCTCCCCTTTGCAGCCCCCCTGGTCGCTCCCACTCATGGACCCCATAGTCCCTCCAGTTGCAGGCCCCCCTTGGCCCATTCCCTTACAGCCCCATGTGGCCCTGCCCACTCCCGGGTGCCGTGGCCCCGCCCACTCCCGGATGTCCCTGGCCCCGCCCACTCATGGATGCCTAAGCCCCGCCTGCTCATAGGGGCTGTGGGCCGCTCTGACACCCCCCCCCTGAAAACTCTGTGGAAACAGCGTTTTCAGGCAGAATGAATACTCTGCCTGAAAAGGCTGTTTTCACATAGTGAGAGAGAAGGGCTGTAGATTCCATTTCCTTCTCTGCAGCTGCAAGTCCTTCACACAGCAGAGAGGTGGAGGGACTTCCTGTCTCCCTCACACACTGAGGGAGTCTGAGGCTGTGCTTGCCGGCGGCACTGTGCAGGAGAAGCCTTAGGAATGTCACATGTCAGTCTCCCACCCATTAACTTTCTGATCAGTCATTTCTTTATATCTTGGGCTGTGGAGCATGTAGAGAGGTGGTTGATGGCTCGTTTTAAAGGTAGGAAACTGTCCTTTCATTTAAACTCAACTTGTTTGGAGACCACAGTTCCGCTTTAATGTGATTCCGTCGACCGGCAGCCACGTCCGGATGTTGGTTGAGAGGCAGCAACAACACGGCCGCGCGCGGGAGTTCGTGAGCAGACGGAGGAGAAAGGGAAGGTAAGTAAAGATGGGGGACTTTCTAACAATTATATTAATGCGGTGGGCTGGGGGAGAAGCCCTACCGCATACCAAAGGTTAATGTTAGAGGGGAGGGGAGAGAAAACCAGGAGGGAAAGGGAGGGCTGCACTGAGCATGCCTCAAACCTTGACGAGGTTGAGGAAAGTCTCAGCACAACATGAGTCACACACTGCTCCTACACAGCAGTTTCCTGGACTTGGAGGGGCACAGCAGGGGAACTATTTTGAGCAGAAATGTAAGGTAAGGATTGTTTTTAAAGGGCATGTCCACCCTTAAAAATATTTTTTTACAGTTACTCCCCTGTCCCCCCAGCCCCAACTGCGTCTATTTATTTTATCAGAAAATGCCCCAACTTTATCTACCTCCCCTTTTCCTCTGCCGCACTGCCGGCCCTCTGCTTGCCGAGGAGAAATGCAAGCAGAGGGGCGGGACCGGCAGTCCGTCTGTGATTGGCGAGCGGCAGCCAATCACGGACGCGGGCTGCCGGGAGTTCATTTCGGCGGAGGAAGGAGGAAATAGGGAGGTACGAAGCTTGGGGCACTTTCAAATAAATAAATAGAGCGTGTTGGGGCTGGGGGGACAGGGGGAAGTTAAATATAAAGGGATTTACACTAGGGAGAGAATCCTAATCGTGAGGGAGAGGGGAGGGAGTGGTAGGGAGGGGAGGGAGGGGGAGGGAGGGAGAAGGGCTGCAGTACGCAGCCAAACTTCTCCGTAGGCAGGTAGGAGGCAGAGTCCTATATGGACTCTGCTAGCCTCCTGGTGGGCAGTTTTGGGGACTTGGGGGCGGTCTACAGGTGAACGATAGTGAGCTGGGATGTGAGGTAAGGATTTTATTACACTACATGGTGGGGCAGTGTGGGGGATTATGTTTTTGGGTGTGACATGCCCTTTAAACTACTTGGTGTGGCCAGTAAGGGTAAATTTTAGTTTTGGGGGTGGACATGCCCTTTAAAGGGAATGTCCACATCTCTTTTGAAAAACTGATATAAGTAGATAACCCCCAAAACCTTAACTTGTTTTAGTAAAATTTAGAAATCAGCTCCCACACAGAGATATTATACCACATGCTCCTCGCTCCACCGCCGCTTCCGGGTTTCTCCCAGTCTCACTGTGGCTGATCTGTTCTTTTTGGTGTCTTGAGCAGCCACAGTGGAGACTGCTTGGGAATGGCAGTCAGGATTGGCCGTGACACACAGTCATGGCCGACACTAACTGCCTTACCCGGAAGTGCGAGCCGCGGGGTGGAGCGAGGAGCATGAAGTATAATAACTCTGTGTGGGAGCTGATTTCTAAATTTTTACTAAAACGAAGAAGGTTTTGGGGGGTTATCTACATTATATCAATTTTTCAAAAGAGAGGTGGACATTCCCTTAATAAAGAAATCACATTAATAAGAAATCACATTAATAAAGAAATCACGTTAATAAACAAATCACATTAATAAAGAAATCGCATTAACAATGGAATCACATCCTATATATAAAAGCAAGTGTGCGTCCCTGTGTCCGTGTGGTGTGTCCTGCAGTTACCTCTTTTTGCCATGGTGTGCATTCTATTCTCAGGCTGCCTGCCAATTTCCCTCCAGGCAATTACAGAGTGCATTGAACGTGCCTACCTCCCCCGCCGCAGCTCTCAGCGCCCTTCATTTCCTTTCGTGCAGGAAAGTCTTTTACTGAGTGGCAAATTTACTTTTGCGTACCTTCAGCAACACACGCGCTGGTTTATTATGAGCATGCGCGAAAAGCCGGTTTGATTATGCGCATGTACGGAAAGCGTTGTCATGGTAAGTGTTAGACCGCGCGGTTGATTATGCGCATGCGGGAAAGCGTTGTTATGGTAACTGTTTAGACGATGAAGCGTATGGATGGCTGCAAGCCTGCTATTCCAGGTAATAGCATAACAGTTAAAGGAGCAGAAGACCTCTTTAGAGAACACACCTAAAGGAAAAGGACAGTTAGCTATGGAGGGCTGAGGGAAAACAGTTATATCCAAAAAAGTATGGACAGGGGCCCTTGGATTGCGACAGAGGGGGCCCCCTGGATTGGGACAGAGGAGGGCCCGGATTTGGGACAGAGGGGGGACTCTGGAATTGGGACAGAGTGGGGCCCTGGCCTTGAACGAGGGGGGACTCTGGCCTTGGGACACTAAGAGGGTGCTCTGGCCTTGGGACATGTAGGAGGACTATGGCCTTGGAACACTAAGGGGGCACATAGCTTCTAGCGCCCGTTATGTAGCGGGGCTAATGTCTAGTTATTAAAGAAATCACATAAATAAAGAATCGCATTAATAAAGAAATTGCATAAATAAAGGAATCACATAATAAAGAAATGCATTAATAAAGGAATCACATTAATAGAGAATTGCATTAATAAAGGAATCGCATCAATAAAGGAATCGCATTAATAAAGGAATCGCATTAAAAAAGGAATCACATTAACAAAGGAATTGCATTAATAAAGAAAATCGCATTAATAAAGAAATCTCATAAAGGATTGCATCAATAAAGGAATCACATTAATAAAGGAATCGCATTGATAAAGGTATCACATTAATAAAGGAATAGCATAAATAGGGATCACAATAATAAAGGAATCGAATTAATAAAGAAATCGCATTAATAAAGAATCGATTAATAAAGAAATCGCATTAAAAAGGAATCGCGTAACAAAGAAATCAGGTTAATAAACAAATCACATTAATAATAAATCGCAAATATAAAGGAATCGCATAACCAGGAATTGCATTAATAAAGAAATCGCATTAATAAAGAAATCGTCATAAATAAAGGAATCAACTTAATAAAGGAATCGAATAAAGAAATCGCATTAATAAAGGAATCACATTAATAAAGAAAGTGCATAAATAAAGGATCGCATTAATAAAGAAATCACATTAATAGAGGAAAACATTAATAAAAGAATGCATTAAAAAGAAATTGCATTAACAAACGAATTGATTAACAAGGAATCGCATTAATAAAGGAATCACATTAATAATAGAATTGCATTAATAAAGGAAACACATTAACAAAGGAATTGCATCAACAAAGGAATTGCATTAATAAAGAATCACATTAAAGAATCACACAAATAAAGAATCGCATTAATAAAGGAATTGCATAACAAAGAAATTACATTATTAAGAAATTGCATTACATAAAAAAATCAGATAAATAAAGGAATCACATTAATAAAGGAATCGCATTAACAAAGGAATCGCATTAATAAAGAAATTGCATTAATAAAGAAATCACATGAATAAAGGAATCGCATTAATAAAGGAATCACATTAACAAAGGAATCGCATTAAGAAATCACATGAATAAAGGAATCACATTAATAAAGAAATCTCATTAATAAAAAAATCACATAAAGCATTGCATCAATAAAGGAATCACATTAATAAAGGAATCGCATAAATAAAGGTATCACATTAATAAAGAAATCACATTAATAAAGGAATCGCATAAATAAAGGAATCGCATTAACAAAGAAATCACGTTAATAAACAAATCAAATTAATAAATAAATCGCAATAACAAAGGAATCACATTAATAAAGAAATCAATCACATTAATAAAGAAATCCATAAAATAAGGAATCGCATTAACAAAGAAATCGCATATTAGTAAAGAAATAACATAAATAAAGGAATCATATTAATAAAAGAAATCACATAAATAAAGGAATACACATTAACAAAGAAATCGCATTAATAAAGAAATCACATGAATAAAGGAATTGCATTAATAAAGGAATCCCATAACAAAGAATCGCATTAAAAATAAATCACATATAGGATGCATCAATAAAGGTATCACATTAAAAGGAATCGCATAAATAAGGTATCAAACTAATAAAGAAATCACATTAATAAAGGAATCATATAAATAAAGGGAACGCGTTAACAAAGAAATCACGTTATTAATAAACAAATTACATTAATAAATAAATGCATTAATAAAGGAATCACACTTAATAAAGGAATCGCATTAATAAAGAAATCACAAGTAAAGAAATCACATTGTTAAAGGATTCGTATAGTATTTGAGGTTGAAAAAGACCTACTGTACGTCCATAAAGCCCAACCTACTCACCACAATTTTCTGCCTAAACTGTTGATGCAAAGGAATGGGGGGGGGGGGGGGGGGGGGAATCCCACCAGAATTATGAAGGAAAATAAATTCCTTCCTGACAATCGGAAATTTCCCTGGATCAACTTACTTTATGTATCAATACCAGTAACTTGCAACATTCCTTGTTGCGAAGACAACTCATCCAGCTTTTTTTAAACTGACCAATGAAGCTGAGAATAAGAACGTCCACTGGAAGACAGTTCCATGCTTCCGTTCTAACAGTGTAAAACCCTTTCCCAAACTCTACTTGTATCAATACCAGTAAGTGAAACATCAGGTTTGTAGAAAACTTATCCGCTTTTTATTTAAACTGACCAATGAACCTGCCTAAACAACGTCCACTGGACGAAAGTTCCATAGCTTTACCGTTCTCACAGTGACAAACCCTTTTCCCAACTTGAAGGATACACTTCTTTCTTCCAGTTCTTAAGGGATGTCCAATGTCCTCTGACATGTTCTATTGGTGAACAATGCCCCAGATAGTTTATTGTATGGCCCGTTAATGTATTTTTCTAGATAACATAATTGTAACTTATCCAATCTTCTTCATATTCAAGCTCCCCCAATCCCCTTATTAATTTAGTTGCCCTCCTCTGAACCCTTTCCATTTCCAAGATGTCCTTTTTGTACACAGGATTCCAAAATTGCACTGCATATTCCAAATGAGGCCTTACCAATGCTTGTAAAGAGGGAGAATACATTCTTCTCCTTGAATCTGTACCTCTCTTTATACAAGACAATCCATGCTGGCTCTCTAGCTGTTGCTGACTGGCACGCTTGCTACCTTTAAGTTTGTTATCCACAAAACTCCAAGGTCCTTTCCCAACAGGGATTCACTTAACAAAGACCATTTATAGTATAAGCAGCACAGACAAGGTTCAAAATGAATCACCTTACATTTATCAACATTGAATCTCATCTGGCACTTAGTAGGCCAATGTGACAATCTATCTAGATCCCCCTTGTAACAATTACACATCCTGAAGCTTTTAATGTTCAACAAAGTTTTGTGTTGACCGCAAACACAGAAACCTTGCTGGACATATCCACTTCCAATCATAATTTACAGATAAGTAGAAGTGGCCCCAACACAAAACCCTGTAGCATTATTAAAGGGATCACTTAATAAAGGAATCACATAATAAAATAATCACATTATTAAAGTATCACATTATTAAAGGTATCACATTATTAAAGGTTCACATTATTAACGAAATCATATATTAACAAATCGCATTTAAAGGAATCAACTTATTAAAGGGGAATGCATTTATTAAATGAATCACATTAAAAGGAATCCATTATTAAAGATACAATTATAAGGTATCACATTATTAACAAAATATATATTAAAGGAATCGCATATTAAAAAATCGAATATAAAGGAATTGCATTATTAAATTATCATATTATTAAAGGATCGCATTATTAAAGGAATCACATTATTAAAGGAATCGCATTATTAAAGAATCACAATTAAAGGATCGACATTATTAAAGGAATCACATTATTAACGAAATCAACATTATTAAGGAGTAGTAGAGAATTGTACCGTGTTAGCCATAGATGAAAGTGAAGACATCTTGGATATAAGTAATACCTTTATTGGCTAACTAAAATGATTGAAATTTCAAGCTATCCAATCACTAGGCTTCTCCTCAGGTATGATACAATACTGAATCTATAAAGCACTCTATTATAATACTAGAACAAAGACTTTCTGACATACACAGAGGTTATCTTTTGCCCTCATGCCTGATTGGCAATGGCTTCGTACATAAAACAGTAAATACACATCAATGATCACAGGCAGTAATAAAAGAATTAGCGGGGGTTAAACAAACAATCAGATACACTTCACCTCTAGTGTCCATGGAAGGTCTGGTATATAAAGAGATATTTATGGGTTGGGGTGGTTTAGAGGAATTTAGTCTGATTAACTCTACATGACATTAAGATTAGAAACATAGTGACACACAAAGTTTAGATCTGTTTGAGTCCAGAGTCCAAATGTTTGTATAAGTTTACATTCCATTCAACCTCTCCTTTTGGGATCTGAAATTTCCCATGAGCACTGTGACTTTAGGTCTTTCAGGTGTCCTTGGCTGCAGAAATGGGCACCAAAGGGACAATCGTTTATTGTTGTTAATTGTGGAATCGATGAGAGTTCATCCTTTGCCTCAGGGTTGTCCAGTCTCTCTAATAAAGTCCTGAGGGGCA
The DNA here is from genome assembly GCA_019447015.1 of Hymenochirus boettgeri. Lineage (NCBI taxonomy): Eukaryota > Metazoa > Chordata > Amphibia > Anura > Pipidae > Hymenochirus > Hymenochirus boettgeri. The sequence continues at coordinate 19,112,243 of CM033469.1, forward strand.
CCTAGAACTAAAATGGACTGACTGTATCCCGACTGTATCCTGTTTTGTAAAATCTTTTTGAGTGTTCCAGGTGCCAGAGTAAATCCTGTTATATCTTATACCCTGGCTGTAGATAATGGAGTTCTTATGTGTTTAGGGAGCAAACTGTCATTACTGAGGTATGTGGGCGTCTGTAGGTTTGCGATAGATGGATGTTTGTATGTGTTTCTTTAATCTGTATTGAATCCCAAATAATGGAATCACAATATTAAAGGAATCACTTAATAAAGGAATCACATTATTAAAGGTATCACATTAATATTGGAATCACTTATTAAAGGAATTGCTTATAAGGGAATCACATTATAAAGGAATCACATTATTAAAGGTATCACATATTAACGAAATCACATTATTAAAGGAATCACATTAAAGCGGAACTGTGGTCTCCAAACAAGTTGGTTTAAATGAAAGGACAGTTTCTACCTTTAAAACGAGCCATCAACCACCTCTCACGTTGCTCCACAGCCCAAGATATAAAGAAATGACTGATCAGAAAGTTAATGGGTGGGGACTGACATGTGACATCCTAAGGTCTCCTGCACAGTGCCGCCGGCGAGCACAGCCTCAGACTCCCTCAGGTGTGAGGGCAGAGAAGTCCCTCACCTCTCTGCTGTGTGAAGGACTTGCAGCTGCAGAGAAGGAAATGGAATCTACAGCCCTTCTCTCTCACTATGTGAAAACAGCCTTTCAGGCGAGTTTCATTCTGCCTGAAAAAAGAATAAAAGAATAGCGGGTTAAACAAACAATCAGATACACTTCACCTCTAGGTCCATGGAAGGTCTGGTATAAAATGAGATATTTATGGGTTTGGGTGGTTTAGAGGAATTTAGTCTGATTAACTACATGAATTAGATTAGAAACATGACACACAAAGTTTAGATCTTTGTTGAGTCCAGAGTCCCAATGTTTGTAAGTGTACCATTCCCATTCTAACCTCTTCTTTTGGGTCTGAATTCCCATGAGGCAGTGACTTTAGGTCTGTTAGGCTGTGTCCTGGCGGCAGAATGGGCACCCACAGGGACATCTCATTATGTTGTTTAATTGTGAATCGATGAGAGTTCATCCTTTGCCGACGGGTCTGTCCAGTCTCTCCTACAAAGTCTGATGGGCCACTAGAACAGAAAAAATGGACTGATGTATCCATGACGTACCCGTTTGTAAAATCTTTTTGAGCTGTCCAGGTGCAGAGAAATCCTGTTATTATCTATACTCTGGCTGTAGATCATAGAGTTCTTTAGTGTTAGGAGGAAAAACTGTCATTACTGAGGTATGTGGGCGGTCTGTTAGGTTTGCGATAGACGATTTTGTACATGTGTTTCCTTTAATCTGTATTGAATCCCATAATATGGAATCACAATATTAAAGAATCACAATTAATTAAAGGAATCACAATTAAAGGTATCACATAATATTGGAATCACATTATTAAAGGAATTGACATTATTAAGGAATCACATTATTAAAGGAATCACATTATTAAAGGTAAATTAATAACGAAATCACATTATTAAAGGAATCACATTAAGCGGAACTGTGGTCTCCAACAAGTTGAGTTTAATGAAGGACAGTTTACACCTTTAAAACGAGCCATCAAACCACCTCTCTACATGCTCCACAGCCCAAGATATAAAGAAATGAATGATCAGAAAGTTAATGGGGGGAGACGACATGTGACATTCCTAAGGCTTCTCCTGCACAGTGCCGCCGGCAAGCACCAGCCTCAGACTCCCTCAGGTGTGAGGAGACAGGCCAGTCTCCCACCTCTCTGCTGTGTGAAGGACTTGCAGCTGCAGAGAAGGAAATGGAATCTACCGCCCTTCTCTCTCACTATGTGAAAACAGCCTTTTCAGGCAGAGTATTCATTCTGCTGAAAACGCTGTTTCCACAGAGTTTTCAGGGGGGGGGTGTCAGAGCGGCCACAGCCCCTATGAGCAGGCGGGGCTTAGGATCCATGAGTGGGCGGGGCCAGGGACATCCGGGAGTGGGCGGGCCACGGCACCCGGAGTGGGCAGGGCCACATGGGGCGTAGGGAATGGGCCAAGGGGGCCTGCAACTGGAGGGACTATGGGGTCCATGAGGGGGAGCGACCAGGGGGGCTGCAAAGGGGAGGAGACACAGGGAAGATTGACTGACATGGTTTCAGAGCAGGAAGGGAAGGGGAACCTGGTGATGCTGCTGCCATATCAAACACAAAAATTTAAACATCTTCAAAACTATGTAAAATAAACAAGGAAAAAATTGCAAAAACTCTCAGGAGAGCAATTCCTATCAATTACCTAAAGTCATTTTGGACCACAGTTCCTCTTTAATAATGGAATCACATTATTAAAGGAATCACATTAATAAAGGAATGCATTATTAAGAAATCCCATTATTAAGGTATGACATTATTAACTAAATCACATTATAAAGGAATCACATTAATAAAAGGAATCAATTATTAAAGGAATCATATTATTAAAGGAATCGCATTATTAAAGGATCGCATTTATAAGGAATCACATTATTAAAGGAATCGCATTATTAAAGGAATCGCATTAATAAAGGAATTGCATTATTAATGTAATACATTTTGAAGAGATGAAGGAGAACGATTTGGAAAAGATGGGTTGACGTTAAATCTTGTTAGCATTGGAAATACCACACTTTTATGTTTCTGTGGCGTTAAAATGACAAACGTGTAAAACACGGGTAAAACACCCATAGTACGTAATAGTAAAGTATGTGCACATAGAGAAAGGGAGGAATGATGTAAAAGAACTGTCCTATGGTCAGGTGTTGAGTTGGGATGCTCATTCTAAATTGGTCCACCGATCCACCCAGTAAAGTAAATGCAGATAGTTCTGCTCTGGACGTAGTGTTTATATCATGTTACATGCAGATGTTTTTTTGCTCCCTGTTTTGGGTTTTTTTTTTTTTTCCTCACGGTGAAAGAAAAAATTGTCCATAAACCAAAATTTCGTTTATGCCACGAAAATAATATCTTGGCTTATTCATTATCTATGTCAAATAGAATTTCTCAGGAGGATTAATATTCAACTATATCTTGTAACCTCTCCACTCAAGCGGAGTGTGCTGAGCATATAACGCGGCGGTCGACTAAAAGCTCCTCTTCCTGTCGCCTGCTCGGCCGGACTCAGGTCGGGAGTATGGTGTACGGTGGCAGAGCGGGTTGCTGGCACCGCTCGCGTCACGCCTGGGGTAGGTAAAATGGGCGGGGTGGCCATCGATGACATAAAGCGTGACGCCGTGCATGTAGCCCGTCTTGTACCACTTCCTTGCTTCGGTGTGACTGACCTTATTTAAGGTAAACTCCGGTTCCGCGAGCGTGGCAGGCCGATCCCACCCACCCGTCACCTTCTGTAGTTTGTCTAAATTGGATGAATGATAAATGCCAACAGAATGAAAGGCAACACCGCGGCCACCCAGCGTTTGAGCGGGCAAACGTGTGGCAGCACACACACGACAGACGTGATATTGTCCGTCTGAAGTGGGTAATAAAGTCAAGGGGGGCGAGCCGCCCGATATTCTTACCTCGTATACTTTTAGGGAGGGTCCATCCAACGAAGCAGCGTTGACGCCCACGCGCGTCTGCAGCGGACGCCCCGCCAGGGGCCGCGCGTTTCTGTTCTGTTCGTTCCGGGCCCCTCCCCCTTTCCTTTCACAGCTGGATAAAGGGTAGTAAAGAGTCTCCTCACACTGAGCATGCCTGAACCATGTGGTAAGGGAGGGTGGAAATAACTGCAGCCAAAGATGTCAATTATAGTATGTATCTTTTGTATGTATACTTTTTATTTCTGTAGGATTACAATTTCTTCCATTGCTTAACTCTGCTAAGCCCTTAAACCCCCACCCCCATCTATAATTCCATGGGTTTCTTCTTCTTCGCACAAGTACTGTAACTTCATTAATAAATATTGTTCCAATATTGTAAAATGTCTGTTAAACCATTCTCCTACCTGACTGCTGACCTGCAAAATATGTTCATTGAACAATATTCAATTGTTGTAGCAAGCACTGCAAAACGAAAATACTTTTAAATTAAAGCTAAACAGGAAGCAAAAAAACCTGCTCCTACCTCTTATTTAGTTATGGATTCAGGATTTTAACTGTTGACGTTTTTGGGGGAGGGGGGCTGAGAATTTAGCTATTTAGACTTTTTTGTGTGAAGTTGCCCTTGGTAGTTTCCTGGGCTATAGGTCAAATAATTTTAATCATGATTTAGTAAATAAATGTTCTTTTTGTTATTTCCGTTCCAGTGTGTAACAAGTGTCAGATAGTCTGTGCCCCGCCCTTTCTAGTGCCTTATAGGTAGTTTTGAAAGATGTGAAACCCTGAATATAAGGATTGTGAGGGAGAAAAATTGAGCAGGATGTGGTATAATATAGTAAGATTAAGGTTGAACCTTCCATCTGTCCCTTCAAGCTAGTTGATCTATAGGCATCAATTCCTATAATTGTGTTCTCGCCCTGCTTAAGAGCCAAGTCTAATTCTAATTTTTGATCTCCATTGCTGACCGTAGGGTAGAAGGAGGTGGGAGAATACTATGGGCCAATGAAATTTAGTCAAAATCATTGTCTGCAGTGATTCTCCAAGGGTCCCCTAATACAACACACACTCTTTCTCTTCTTGTCAACGGATATAAGTCATGATGACCATTACCTATCTATAGACAGATCAGTAATGCTTCTTCGTGGATATTTGTCCCAAAACCTATTGTTAACCCTAACCAATTATCCTAGATTTTTCACTGGGACAGACAATGGGGGCGTCATATGGCTTTGCCCCTGTACAAATCCGATCCCTCCTGGATTTGGAGGTATGGGTGTGTTGTGTTGCTGCATTACTTCAATTTAGTACTTATTTGTTTAAGCTTAGTATCCCCCCTACCTGACCATCTGACTATCTGTGAGGGCGAGCATGCTCAGTATCACTACGAGGCACACTGGTGCAATTCACACATGTCAAATGTCACCATTCAAAAGACAAGCGTTTTATAATAAGGCACCTGATTGACAGCTGAAATGTAAGATGCTTCAGATTGGATGTGTAAAGAATAGAGACAGAACAATACAGAAATGTTCCACGATAGTTGGGATAGAATTAGCTTCCAGCAATGGGCATCAAAAGACAATTCATTTTTTCCAAATAGACCCCCTTTAAATTGGCAGCTGAGAACGTTGGTAATGATTTGACCCAATCAATATAAAGGGACAGGTTGAAATTGCTGCATATGTTTCATAGGTTAAAAGTGCTGGGAGCCCATGTTTGGCAGACGAGGTGTTAAACACGGAGAATTCCCAGCAGATTGTCCATTTTTGGTGCACATATGGCACATAACTAAACACGTTTCCTTCATTTATTGCAGCATATGGTAGACATACATTGCACACGTTGTATAACAATATATTACATCGATTGCATTCGGAAAAAACGTCTCTTTGCACTCGCCCAATTTATAGAAACATGCCGATAAAATGTGCAGCTGGTCCCCATTAATTCACGTCTGGCAGGACCAACCCAGGTGAAATACTGATTGGGACGACTTAAGGAGAAACGCCACATTGGTTTCCTCCCTGGCTCCTATCGTACGAGACACACCCAGGCTTCTATTAAATGATTGACATGGCAGATACATAGATATACTGTATAAAACATCCTCATTACTGTACGGAAAGGCTGGAAATGCAGAATGTATAATGTATATTTTTCACGTACATTAATGTTATATTGTGTATTATAAATACTGCTAACCCACCCCGATTCTCATAAGAATTGCAAATCATTTTCTGTTAACTCCCGTCATCAGACATTCCATCCACAACACAGCAGAGCCCAGTAAGCTGTTACCCTAACAGATTCTCAGGGTAAGTTAATATCTAGCCAGACTCCCAGGGTAAGTTAGCATTGGTCTGGGTCTGGCGTCTGTGCAAATTTACATCTATCTTTTGGTATATAAGATAGTATAGTAGAAAGGTATATTCTCATTTAAAGGGTAACCATTCCTAAAAATGTGCCTTAAGGGCATGTCCGCGCCCTGCATCCCTGAAGCTTACACATTTCTCCTCTCCAGGAGGCGCTCAGGACAGAGGAGGCGTGACCGAATGTAGAGTCAATCACTGGCTGTGATGTCATCGTCTTGCGGCAGAGTAATGTAAGGATTATAGGCTTCAGGACTGTGGGGAGGTAAGTATAATTATCTCGGGTGTGGGTGGGTGGAGAGGTAAGTATAGCGTTTGTTCTGGGGTTTGACGTGCCCTTTAAATATATAGTTTAACGCAGTCTAAACCCACACACAGTTTGGCAGTAGGTCTCAGGATTAGCTAGACTTAATTTAATGTAAAATTCCGCATTTGTCATGCTCAAAACATTGAAATTGCAAGGCAACATTGTAATATGATCCAGAGAATGAACCAAAGCCATGTTTCTCTTACAGTCATACAGTGAACCATTAGGCATTGTGTTATTTATCTCTGTAACACTGGCCATGCACCGCACACTATCACCCTACATTCCTGCAACAGTCCAACATGGCCCGATCATTATGTTGATCATATCCCCATCATAATATCAACCGTAATAATGACTGTGAAACAAGATTCGCCAGGAGCATTGCGGAACGTTGGCTTCTCCACATTCATGTTTGATTGACAGTCTATTGGGAGTAATGTTAAAAGTGGTGTATGGTGAGCGGTATCAACTTAAATACTGCAGTAGCGGTAAGATTTGCGACGGTGGCCGTAAATAATGACGCGCTGTGGAGTATCAATGATGATCATTGGAAACTAGTATAATAAAAGTTTCACACGTTCTCCACTGTAAAGAGGAAAAAACTTAAATACATAAAAAATGGGTAATCAATTAAGGGTCACTATACCTCACTGAACAACGTTACATTTTCTGAAAGTACAATTTGAGAGAAGTAAAATGGTGGTACTCACATATTTTCTGTGCTTGCTTTGTCATTAAATTTAATTATGTTTAGTGAGTTCTCCTAATTCCCACACCCTCCCTTACTTACTGCCTTCTTGTAGTGTCTGCGACACTTATGTGTTCTGTACGCCTCACCCATGGACACTGCTCTGCTTACACATCTCTCCCTCCCTCTTCCCTGCCTTCTTTTCTCTGCTGATTCTCATAATTGTTGTAGAAAGTGTGCTGGCAGGCAAACATCCTAGTAACAGGTCGAGCATGGGTTATATATTATAATTTCTACTCCGGAGTGACAGGTCTTTCCCTGTAAACACTGTGATTAAAATGGTGATTTCTCAGGATCTACTGCTCAGATTTAAAATCTGAAATAAGTTTAGGAGAAGTGGAATATTGCTGTATCTAAGGTACTATTTTTGACAATTCGATTTAAGATACCCTTTAAAACAATGGAGACTCAATGGAACATTCTAGCTCGATATTAAAAAAAGAAACCAGCGACAAGGAAGGTTTTACGATAAGAGTTTTACGGAGCTTGATAAATCAATGGAATAATTTAACTTTACAGGGCCATCTGTACAAAACTTTCACAGTTGGGCCTAATCACTCGTAAGTGGTTTCATACAATCTGCCCTTGTAGAAAAGACTTCACGGAAAGGGTGAGTTCACCTTGCGGAGAAGAATTAAGCCTCACCATCTGCTCCAGCCATAAAACCATCGTGTAGGAGAAAATAAGAGAAAAAGAGAGAGAAAAAAAACTGGTGACGTAAGTTTAAACTCTCTCAGATTTATGAGGATTAAGTCATGGGATGTTCTACTCAGTTAAATAGCCCCAGGTCTTTATATTCTAGGATATTGATTGGAGAAAAAAAGAAAAAAGGAAACATTTGGAAACTTGAGAAAAATAAAAGTATTGAGATGTTCTCCCTTGTACATGACACTACCAGATACCCAACTGGTATGTGATGACATCCCGGAAATATATTATCCACCACTATTGACAACAACATGGTATGTTGAAATGCAAGTCACCATTTCCATAGCGACATGATTCTCCGGATTCAATGGATCCATACAGCAGTACTGTATATATGGAACTGGTACCATATGTTTCTGGTTTTAAGGATAAAGCCCCACCTGAAATCCACTGAATATAAACATCTATTGTATTAGCAATACCAGGAATTCCACCTCTCATAGAACTCCCTGAGTCTCCCCCAGTGATATATGGGATTTAGTGGGCACATGTACAGTAAGAGAGTCAAGTTGTGGAGCATTATCGTGCATGCACGCTATAGTTAATCAGAACCAGGGAGCGGGCGGGAATTGCAGTGTGACAGCGGTGAAACGCGTTAAGGTGAGTTTGTTTTATCTTCGTTCCTGGCTCCACGGGCATTGATTGTAGAACGGAAGGTGATTTATAGCTCAATAACCTCCCAGTCTTCAATCAATGCATTAAAGGGATAGTTCACTTTTGCGGTGAACTATTCCTGTTTTTAGTGTTGGGGGGGGGAGTCCTTACATTATGAGTTTTTTTAATTTGAGGGTGGAGAAACCCTTTAAGAGGAGGCATTGATCTGGAATGAAGAGGCCAGGGAGCTCTATTCTGAAGATCTTTGTTTAGGAATTTGAATTACTATTGAGGTTTTTGGGTGGGAGGGAAGGGTTTAAAAGGAATATGAGGTTTATATACTTATAAGATTCAATCAGATACGATTTTCATCTTTTATACACGTCTACTACAATTGGATAATAGGGTAACATCTCATTGATTGATGCCCTTTAATGAGGCTAAAGCAAGTATGCCTCCATACACGAGATCAACTAGTGAACAATCTGATTAATTCAATCGTATTGCACAAATAACGTAAACTGCTTGCGATTGTCTAGACTCTAGAGGTTTCGAAAAAAAAAAGATTGGGCCAGGTTAATTTTCCATTAACAATCAAAATCAACTTGATTGTGCACTCAATCAGGAATCTGAAGAACATCTGCCTGTGTATGGCCAGCTTTAGTGTCTCCTTCATTTTCCAGATATCTTCAAGTTTCTCTTTAAATGCTAGAAAGTATAGGGGATGGAGAATGTAATGTCTTTTGGTGGATATAATTTCCCCTGAGCTGTAGAGCCATTAAGAGTTTGCGATTTGTATGTCATAGATGCAGGAAATTATTTAAATAATCCAACTTTCCTCTCCATTCAAAACCACATCTCCGTTCACAGCTGCTACAGCCTGTCATCACTTAGACCATTAGGCGAGGTTCTATCCTCACCATGTTGGATTTCAGAACATAAATCAAAGCAAAAGGAGGGGAGACATTTTTACTAACATCCACTCGAGCCTCAGACCCTTCATCAGGATCAGGGTTCCTTTATAATGTGATATCTTTAATAATGTGATTCCTTAAATCGATTCCTTTAATATATTATACTCTTAATAATGTGATTCCTTTGATCGATTCCTTTAATAATGTGATATCTTTAATAATGTGATTCCTTAAATCGATTCCTTTAATAATGTGATATCTTTAATAATGTGATTCCTTTAATCGTGTCCTTTAATAATGTGCATCCTTTAATAATGCATTCATTTAAAGGGTATCTCCACTGATAAAGTCACCTGGGTTTGTAAGGTTATATGTGTAAGGTGGATATGTACCTGCAGTATCCTGTGTCTTTGAGCAGTAGTTTATGAGTTTTCTTCTCCAGAACGCTGTGGATGGTGCAGGTCCGCCACTTTCAGTGACTGCCTGCCTGGGAAAGTCCGACGCACATGTTCCTTTAGTTCATGTGCAGAACGTGAGAGGATCCATCGGGACTGCTGTTTGTGTGATCTGACTGGTTGGTCGATACACACCACACACAACACACACACGCACACACACACGAATAATCACATGACCACCACAGCAGCTTGCTGACTTCACTAATTAATGGAGGAGTAATCAGTACTTCCTATTTCTCTCTCCCACCCCCCTCCCATACCAGATTGCCTTATATTCCCAGCATCCCCTATAAAAATCACCACCCCTCTAGAGTTAGGCACAAAAAAATCTTTATTAAAAACAACACAAGTTCCCCTGCCTTTGTTACAGTATTGTGGGAAGAAGGTTTTAACAGTTCGGTTTTAACTGTTCCCTCCTGTCTCTCTCTCAGCTGTAAAAATGAACTTAGAGAGTCAGCTCTTTCTGCTTCAAGTGGGTGTGTCTGCTACCGTGATGATGCATATTGAGTGACAGCACTCCCGCACAGGGGAAGACACACCCCAGGAACCTGCACAACTTTCCCATGCTTCTGCAATCAAACGAAGGGGAATTCTGGGAAAAAAGGTAAGGGGGAAAAAAGGTAGGGGGAGGGTTGGGGGATGGTGTACTTTCAATAAACCAAAAAAAAAGCTTTTTCCTCAGTGGAGATACCCTTTAATAATGTGATTCCATTAATAATGCGATTCTTTATTAAATGCGATTCCTTAATAATGCGATTCCTTTAATATGTGATTCCTTTATAAATGTGATTCCTTTAATTGCGATTCCTTTAATAATATGATTCCTTTAATAATGTGATTCCTTTATTAAATGTGATTCCTTTAATAATGTGATTTAGTTAATAAGGTCATACCTTAATAATGGGATTTCTTAATATGCAATTCCTTTATTAAGTGATTCCTTTAATAATGTGATTCCATTATTAAAGAGGAACTGTGGTCCAAAAATGACTTTAGTAAATTGATAGGAATTGCTCTCCTGAAGTTTTTGCAATTTATTCTCATTGTTATTTTACATAGTTTTGAAGATGTTTAAATTTTGTGTGTGATATGGCAGCAGCATCACCAGGTCCCCTTCCCTTCCTGCTCTGAAACCATGTCAGTCATCTGCCCTGTGTCTCCTCCCCTTTGCAGCCCCCCTGGTCGCTCCCACTCATGGACCCCATAGTCCCTCCAGTTGCAGGCCCCCCTGGCCCATTCCCTTACAGCCCCTGTGGCCCTGCCCACTCCCGGTGCCGTGGCCCCGCCCACTCCAGATGTCCCTGGCCCCGCCCACTCATGGATGCCTAAGCCCCGCCTGCTCATAGGGGCTGTGGGCCGCTCTGACACCCCCCCCCTGAAAACTCTGTGGAAACAGCGTTTTCAGGCAGAATGAATACTCTGCCTGAAAAGGCTGTTTTCACATAGTGAGAGAGAAGGGCTGTAATTCCATTTCCTTCTCTGCAGCTGCAAGTCCTTCACACAGCAGAGAGGTGGAGGGACTTCCTCCTGTCTCCTCACACACCTGAGGGGTCTGAGGCTGTGCTTGCCGCGGCACTGTGCAGGAGAAGCCTTAGGAATGTCACATGTCATCTCCTCCCACCCATTAACTTTCTGATCAGTCATTTCTTTATATCTTGGGCTGTGGAGCATGTAGAGAGGTGGTTGATGGCTCGTTTTAAAGGTAGGAAACTGTCCTTTCATTTAAACTCAACTTGTTTGGAGACCACGTTCCGCTTTAATGTGATTCCATTAATAACAATTCCTTTATTAATGCGATTCCTTTAATAATGCGATTCCTTTATAATGTGATTCCTTTATAAATGCGATTCCTTTAATAATGCGATTCCTTTAATAATATGATTCCTTTATATGTGATTCCTTTTATTAATGTGATTCCTTTAATAATGTGATTTAGTTAATAATGTCATACCTTAATAATGGGATTTCTTTAATAATGCAATTCCTTTATTAATGTGATTCCTTTAATAATGTGATTCCATTATTAAAGAGGAACTGTGGTCCAAAATGACTTTAGGTAAATTGATAGGAATTGCTCTCCTAGAGTTTTTGCAATTTTTTCCATTGTTTATTTTACATAGTTTTGAAGATGTTTAAATTTTTGTGTTGTGATATGGCAGCAGCATCACCAGTCCCCTTCCCTTCCTGCTCTGAAACCATGTCAGTCAATCTGCCCTGTGTCTCCTCCCCTTTGCAGCCCCCCTGGCCGCTCCCCCTCATGGACCCCATAGTCCCTCCAGTTGCAGGCCCCCCTTGGCCCATTCCCTTACAGCCCCATGTGGCCCTGCCCACTCCGGTGCCGTGGCCCCGCCCACTCCCGGATGTCCCTGGCCCCGCCCACTCATGGATGCCTAAGCCCGCCTGCTCATAGGGGCTGTGGCCGCTCTGACACCCCCCCCCTGAAAACTCTGTGGAACCAGCGTTTCATGCAGAATGAATACTCTGCCTGAAAGGCTGTTTCACATAGTGAGAGAGAAGGGCGTAGATTCCATTTCCTTCTCTGCAGCTGCAAGTCCTTCACACAGCAGAGAGGTGGAGGGACTGCCTGTCTCCCTCACACCTGAGGGAGTCTGAGGCTGTGCTTGCCGGCGGCACTGTGCAGGAGAAGCCTTAGGAATGTCACATGTCAGTCTCCCCACCCATTAACTTTCTGATCATTCATTTCTTTATATCTTGGGCTGTGGAGCATGTAGAGAGGTGGTTAATGGCTCGTTTTAAAGGTGTAAACTGTCCTTTCATTAAACTCAACTTGTTTGGAGACCACAGTTCCGCTTTAATGTGATTCCTTTAATAATGTGATTTCGTTATTAATTGACCTTTAATAATGTGATTCCTTTAATAATGTGATTCCTTTAATAATGCAATTCCTTTAATAATGTGATTCCAATATTAATGTGATACCTTTAATTTGATTCCTTTATTATTGTGATTCCTTTAATATTGTGATTCCATTATTAATGGGATTCAATACAGATTAAAGGAAACACAGTACAAACATCCGTCTATCGCAAACCTACAGACCGACCCACATACCTCAGTAATGACAGTTTTCTCCCTAACACTAAAGAACTCCATTATCTACAGCCAGAGTATAAGATATAACAGGATTTACTCTGCACCTGGACAGCTCAAAAAGATTTTACAAAACGGGATACAGTCAGGGATACAGTCAGTCCATTTTTATGTTCTAGTGTGCCCATCAGGACTTTATGTAGGAGAGACTGGACAGACCCTGCGGCAAAGGATGAACTCTCATCGATTCACAATTAACAACAATAAATGAGATGTCCCTGTGGGTGCCCATTTCTGCAGCCAGGACACAGCCTAAAGACCTAAAGTCACTGTCGCTCATGGGAAATTTCAGATCCCAAAAGAAGAGGTTAGAATGGGAATGTAACTTATACAAACATTTGGGACTCTGGACTCAACAAAGATCTAAACTTTGTGTGTCACTGTTTCTAATCTTAATGTCATGTAGAGTTAATCAGACTAAATTCCTCTAAACCACCCAAACCCATAAATATCTCATTTATACCAGACCTTCCATGGACCTAGAGGTGAAGTGTATCTGATTGTTTGTTTAACCCCGCTAATTCTTTTATTCTTTTTTCAGGCAGAATGAGAACTCTGCCTAAAAGGCTGTTTTCACATAGTGAGAGAGAAGGGCTGTAGATTCCATTTCCTTCTCTGCAGCTGCAAGTCCTTCACACAGCAGAGAGGTGGAGGGACTTCTCTGTCTCCCTCACACACTGAGGGAGTCTGAGGCTGTGCTCGCCGGCGGCACTGTGCAGGAGACCTTAGGAATGTCACATGTCAGTCTCCCACCCTTAACTTTCTGATCAGTCATTTCTTTATATCTTGGGCTGTGGAGCACGTGAGAGGTGGTTGATGGCTCGTTTTAAAGGTAGAAACTGTCCTTTCATTTAAACTCAACTTGTTTGGAGACCACAGTTCCGCTTTAATGTGATTCCTTTAATAATGTGATTTCGTTAATAATGTGATACCTTTAATAATGTGATTCCTTTATAATGTGATTCCCTTATAATGCAATTCCTTTAATAATGTGATTCCAATATTAATGTGATACCTTTAATAATGTGATTCCTTTATTAAGTGATTCCTTTAATATTGTGATTCCATTATTAATGGGATTCAATACAGATTAAAGAAACACAATACAAACATCCATCTATCGCAAACCTACAGACCGACCCACATACCTCAGTAATGACAGTTTGCTCCCTAAACACATAAAGAACTCCATTATCTACAGCCAGGGTATAAGATATAACAGGATTTACTCTCGGCACCTGGAACAGCTCAAAAAGATTTTACAAAACAGGGATCAGTCAGGGATACAGTCAGTCCATTTTATGTTCTAGGTGCCCCTCAGGACTTTATTGTAGAGAGACTGGACAGACCCTGAGGCAAAGGATGAACTCTCATCGATTCACAATTAACAACAATAAACAGATGTCCCTGTGGGTGCCCATTTCTGCAGCCAAGGACACAGCCTGAAAGACCTAAAAGTCACAGTGCTCATGGGAAATTTCAGATCCCAAAAGGAGAGGTTAGAATGGGAATGTAAACTTATACAAACATTTGGGACTCTGGACTCACAAAGATCTAAACTTTGTGTGTCACTATGTTTCTAATCTTAATGTCATGTAGAGTTAATCAGACTAATTCCTCTAAACCACCCCAACCCATAATATCTCTTTATTATACCAGACCTTCCATGGACACTAGAGGTGAAGTGTATCTGATTGTTTGTTTAACCCCTGCTAATTCTTTTATTACTGCCTGTGATCATTGAATGTGTATTTACTGTTTTATTTACGAAAGCCATTGCCAATCAGGCATGAGGGCAAAAGATAACCTCTGTGTAATGTCAGAAAGTCTTTGTTCTAGTATGTATAAAATAGAGTGCTTTATAAGATTCAGTATTGTATCATACCTGAGGAAGAAGCCTAGTGATTGGATAGCTTGAAATTTCAATCATTTTAGTTAGCCAATAAAAGGTATTACTTTATATCCAAGATGTCTTCACTTTCATCTATGGCTAACACGGTACAATTCTCTACTACTCCTTTAATAATGTGATTTCGTTAATAATGTGATTCCTTTAATAATGCGATTCCTTTAATAATGTGATTCCTTTAATAATGCGATTCCTTTAATAATGTGATTCCTTTAATAATGCGATTCCTTTAATAATATGATTAATTTAATAATGCAATTCCTTTAATAATTCGATTCCTTTAATAATGCGATTCCTTTAATAATATGATTTTGTTAATAATGTGATACCTTTAATAATGTGATATCTTTAATAATGTGATTCCTTTAATAATGTGATTCATTTAATAATGCAATTCCTTTAATAATTTGATTCCTTTAATAATGCGATTTTGTTAATAATATGATTTCGTTAATAATGTGATACCTTTAATAATGTGATACCTTTAATAATGTGATACCTTTAATAATGTGATTATTTTATTAATGTGATTCCTTTATTAATGTGATCCCTTTAATAATGCTACAGGGTTTTGTGTTGGGGCCACTTCTACTTAATCTGTAAATTAATGATTTGGAAGTGGATATTGTCAGCAAGGTTTCTGTGTTTGCGGTCAACACAAAACTTTGTTGAACATTAAAAGCTTCAGAGGATGTGTAATTGTTACAGGGGGATCTAGATAGATTGTCACATTGGGCTACTAAGTGGCAGATGAGATTCAATGTTGATAAATGTAAGGTGATGCATTTTGAACCTGTCTGTGCTGCTTATACTATAAATGGCTCTGTGTTAAGTGAATCCCTGTTGGGAAAGGACCTTGGAGTTTTGGTGGATAACAAACTTAAAGGTAGCAAGCAGTGCCAGTCAGCAACAGCTAGAGCCAGCATGGTATTGTCTTGTATAAAGAGAGGTACAGATTCAAGGGAGAAGAATGTTATTCTCCCTCTTTACAAAGCATTGGTAAGGCCTCATTTGGAATATGCAGTGCAATTTTGGAATCCTGTGTACAAAAAGGACATCTTGGAAATGGAAAGGGTTCAGAGAAGGGCAACTAAATTAATAAGGGGATTGGGGAGCTTGAATATGAAGAGAGATTGGATAAGTTACAATTATGTATGCTAGAGAAAATACATTAACGGGCCATACAATAAACTATCTGGGGCATTGTTCACCAATAGAACATGTCAGAGGACATGTGGACATCCCTTAAGACTGGAAGAAAAGAAGTGTATTCTTCAAGTTGGGAAAGGGTTTGTCACTGTGGAACTGGAAAGCTATGGAACTGTCTTCCAGTGGACGTTGTTATGGCAGGTTCATTGGTCAGTTTAATAAAAGCTGGATATTTTCTACAAACAGGAATGTTACAAGTTACTGGTATGATACATAAAGTAGAGTTGGGAAAGGGTTTGTCACTGTGAGAACGGTAAGCCATGGAACTGTCTTCCAGTGGACGTTCTTATGGCAGTTCATTGGTCAGTTTAAAAAAAGCTGGATGAGTTTCTGCAAACAAGGATGTTCAAGTTACTGGTATTGATACATAAAGTAGAGTTGATCCAGGGAAATTTTCCGATTGTCAGGAAGGAATTATTTTCCCTTCATAATTCTGGTGGGATTCCCCCCCCCCCCCCCCCCCCCATTCCTTTTGCATCAACAGTTAGGCAGAAAATGTGGTGAGTAGGTTGGGCTTTATGGACGTACAGTATGTCTTTATTCAACCTCAAATACTATACGAATCCTTTAACAATGTGATTTCTTTACTAATGTGATTTCTTTATTAATGCGATTCCTTTATTAATGTGATTCCTTTATTAATGCAATTTATTTATTAATGTAATTTGTTTATTAACGTGATTTCTTTGTTAACGCGATTCCTTTATTTATATGATTCCTTTATTAATGTGATTTCTTTATTAGTTTGATACCTTTATTTATGCGATTCCTTTATTAATGTGATACCTTTATTGATGCAATCCTATATGTGATTTATTTATTAATGCGATTCCTTTGTTAATGGGATTCCTTTATTAATGCAATTCCTTTATTCATGTGATTTCTTTATTAATGCGATTTCTTTGTTAATGTGATTCCTTTATTTATGTGATTTCTTTATTAATATGATTCCTTTATTTATGTTATTTCTTTACTAATGCGATTTCTTTGTTAATGCGATTCCTTTATTTATGTGATTTCTTTATTAATGTGATTGATTTCTTTATTAATGTGATTCCTTTGTTATTGCGATTTATTTATTAATTTGATTTGTTTATTAACGTGATTTCTTTGTTAATGCGATTCCTTTATTTATGCGATTCCTTTATTAATGTGATTTCTTTATTAATGTGATACCTTTATTTATGCGATTCCTTTATTAATGTGATTCCTTATTGATGCAATGCTTTATGTGATTTTTTTTATTAATGAGATTTCTTATTAATGTGATTCCTTATTCATGTGATTTCTAATGCTTTTCCTTTGTTAATGTGATTCCTTTATTAATGCGATTCCTTTATTCTGTGATTTCTTATTAATGCAATTTCTTATTAATGCGATTCCTTTGTTAATGCGATTCCTTTATTAATGTGATTCCTTTATTTATCTGATTTTTTTATTAATGCATTTCTTTATAATGTAATTTCTTTGTTAATGCAATTCCTTTATTAATGCGATTCCTTTATTTGTGATTTCTTTAATGTGATTCCTTTATTAATGCAATTCCTTTGTTGATGCAATTCCTTTGTTAATGTGTTTCCTTTATTAATGCAATTCTATATTTATGTGATTCCTTTATTAATGCGATTCCTTTGTTAATGCAATTCGTTTGTAATGCAATTTCTTTATTAATGCATTCTTTTATTAATGTTATTCCTCTATTAATGTGATTTCTTTATTAATGCGATTCCTTTATTTATGCACTTTCTTTATTAATGTGATTCCTTTATTAATGCGATTTCTTTATTAATTCGATTCCTTTATTAATGTGATTCCTTTATTTATGCGATTTCTTTATTAATGCGATTTCTTTATTAATGCAATTCCTATGTTAATGCGATTCCTTTATTATTGCGATTTATTTATTAATGTGATTTGTTTATTAACCTGATTTCTTTGTTAACGCGATTCCTTTATTAATGCGATTTCTTTATTAATTCGATTCCTTTATTAATGCGATTTCTTTATTAATTCGATTCCTTTATTATTGTGATTCCTTTATTTATGCTATTCCTTTATTATGATACCTTTATCAATGCGATTCCTTTATTAATGTGATTCCTATTGATGCAATCCTTTATGAGATTTCTTTATAATGCGATTTCTTTATTAATGCAATTCCTTTGTTAATGTGATTCCTTTGTTAATGCGATTCCTTTATTAATGCGATTCCTTTATGATGCGATTCCTTTATTAATGCAATTTCTCTATTAATGTGATTCCTTTATTAATGCAATTTCTTTATTAATGTGATTCCTTTATTTATGCAATTTCTTTATTAATGCGATTCCTTTATTTATGTGATTTCTTTAATAACTAGACATTAAGCCCGCTAC
The DNA here is from genome assembly GCA_019447015.1 of Hymenochirus boettgeri. Lineage (NCBI taxonomy): Eukaryota > Metazoa > Chordata > Amphibia > Anura > Pipidae > Hymenochirus > Hymenochirus boettgeri. The sequence goes on from CM033469.1 coordinate 19,130,542, forward strand.
AATAACGGGCGCTAGAAGCATAGAGTGCCCCCTTAGTGTTCCAAGGCCATAGTCCTCCTACATGTCCCAAGGCCAGAGCACCCTCTTAGTGTCCCAAGGCCAGAGTCCCCCCTCTGTTCAAGGCCAGGGGCCCCCTCTGTCCCAATTCCAGAGTCCCCCCTCTGTCCCAAATCCAGGGCCCTCCCTCTGTCCCAAATCCAGGGGGCCCCCTCTGTCGCAAATCCAAGGGCCCCTGTCCATACTTTTTGGATATAACTGTTTTCCCTCAGCCCTCCATAAGCTAACTGTCCTTTTCCTTTAGGTGTGTTCTCTAAGAGGTCTTCTGTCTCTTAACTGTTATGCTATTACCTGAAATAGCAGGACTATGCGCCATCCATACGCTTCAGCGTCTAAACAGTTACCATAACAACGCTTTCCGCGCATGCGCATAATCAACCGGCGTGTCTAAACACTTACCATGACAACGCTTTCCGTACATGCGCATAATCAACCGGCTTTTCGCGCATGCGCATAATAAACCAGCGCGTGTGTTGCTGAAGGTACGCAAAAGTAAATTATGCCACTCAGTAAAAACTTTCCTGCACGAAAGGAATGAAGGGGCTGAGAGGCTGCGCGGGGGAGGTAGAGCACTGTCAATGCACTCTGTATTGCCTGGAGGGAAATTGCAGCAGCCTGAGGAATAGAATGCACACCAAGTGGCAAAAAGAGGTAACTGCAGGACACACACACACGGACACAGGGACGCACACTTGCATTTTATTATATAGGATGTGATTCCATTGTTAATGCGATTTCTTTATTAATGTGATTTGTTTATTAACGTGATTTCTTTATTAATGTGATTTCTTTATTAATGTGATTTCTTTATTAAAGGGAATGTCCACCTCTCTTTTGAAAAATTGATATAATGTAGATAACCCCCCAAAACCTTAACTTCGTTTTAGTAAAAATTTAGAAATCAGCTCCCACACAGAGTTATTATACTTACATGCTCCTCGCTCCACCGCCGCGGCTCTGCACTTCCGGGTAAGGCAGTTAGTGTCGGCCATGACTGTGATGTCACGGCCAATCACTGACTGCCATTCCCAGAGCAGTCTCCACTGTGGCTGCTCAAGAACACAAAAAGAACAGATCAGCCACAGTGGAGACTGGGAGAAGAACCCGGAAGCGGCGGTGGAGCGAGGAGCATGTGAGTATAATATCTCTGTGTGGGAGCTGATTTCTAAATTTTTACTAAAACGAAGTTAAGGTTTTGGGGGGTTATCTACATTATATCAGTTTTTCAAAAGAGGGGTGGACATTCCCTTTAAAGGGCATGTCCACCCCCAAAACTAAAATTTAACCCCTTACTGGCCACACCAAGTAGTTTAAAGGGCATGTCCACCCCCAAAACTATAATCCCCCCCACTACTGACCCCACCATGTAGTGTAATAAAATCCTTACCTCACATCCCAGCTCCATATCGTTCACCTGTAGACCGCCCCCAAGTCCCCAAAACTGCCCACCAGGAGGCTAGCAGAGTCCATATAGGACTCTGCCTCCTACCTGGCCTCCGGGAGAAGTTTGGCATGCGTACTGCAGCCCTTCTCCCCCTCCCTCCCCCTCCCTCCCCCTCACACTCCCTCCCTCTCCCTCACGATTAGGATTCTCTCCCCCTAGTGTAAATCCCTTTATATTTAACATTCCCCCTGTCCCCCCAGCCCCAACCGCTCTATTTATTTTATTTGAAAGTGCCCCAAGCTTTACTTACCTCCCCTATTTCCTCCGCCGAAATGAACTCCCGGCAGCCGCGTCCGTGATTGGCTGCCGCTCAGCCAATCACAGACGCGACTGCCGGTCCCGCCCCTCTGCTTGCATTTTCTCGCAAGAGGGCCGCAGTGCGGCAGAGAAAGAGGGAGTAAGTAAAGTTGGGGCATTTTCTGATAAAATAAATAGAGCAGTTGGGGCTGGGGGGACAGGGGGAGTAACATGTAAAAATATTTTTAAGGTGTGACATGCCCTTAAAACAATCCTTACCTTACATTCTGCTCAAAATAGTTCCCCTGCTGTGCCCCCCCAAGTCCAGGAAACTGCTGTGTGGAGCAGTGTGTGACTCATGTTGTGCCTGAGACTTCCTCAACCTCGTCAAGGTTTGAGCATGCTCAGTGCAGCCCTCCCTTTCCCTCCTGTTTTTCTCTCCCTCCCCCTAACATTAAACCTTTGGGTATGCGGTAGGGCATTCTCCCCCAGCCCCAACCGCATTAATATAATTGTTAGAAAGTCCCCCAATCTTTACTTACCTTCCCTTTCTCCTCCGCTGCTCAGAACTCCCGGCAGCCGCGGCCGTGATTGGCTGCCTCTCAACCAATCACGGACGTGGCTGCCGGTCCCGCCCCCTGCTTGCAATTCCATGCAAGCAAAGGGCCGGAACACTGCGGCGGAGGAGAGAGGGAAGGTAAGTAAGGATCGGGGGACTTTATAAGGGGTGGACATGCCCTTTAATGCAATTCTTTTATTAATGTTATTCCTTTATTAATGCAATTCCTTTGTTAATGCAATTCCTTTATTAATGCGATTCCTTTATTAACGCAATTTCTTTATTAATGCGATTCCTTTATTTATGTGATTTCTTTATTAATGCGATTCCTTTATTTATGTGATTTCTTTATTAATGCGATTCCTTTATTAATGCGATTCCTTTATTAATGTGATTTCTTTATTAATGCGATTTCTTTATTAATGCGATTCCTTTGTTAATGCGATTTCTTTATTAATGCAATTCTTTTATTAATGTGATTTCTTTATTAATGCAATTCTTTTATTAATGTGATTCCTTTATTAATGCGATTTCTTTATTAATGCAATTCTTTTATTAATGTGATTCCTTTATTAATGCGATTTCTTTATTAATGCGATTCCTTTGTTAAGGCGATTTTTTTATTAATGCGATTTTTTTATTAATGCAATTTGTTTATTAATGCGATTCCTTTGTTAATGCGATTTCTTTATTAATGCAATTCCTTTGTTAATGTGATTCCTTTATTTATGCAATTTCTTTATTAATGCGATTCCTTTATTTATGCAATTTCTATATTAATGCGATTCCTTTGTTAATGCAATTTTTTTATTAATGCAATTCCTTTATTGATGCAATTGCTTTGTTAATTTGATTCCTTTATTAATGTAATTCCTTTATTTATGTGATTCCTTTATGTGATTTCTTTATTAATGCGATTTCTTTATTAATGCAATTCCTTTATTAATGTGATTCCTTTATTTATGCAATTTCTTTATTTTTGCGTCATTTTTTAATGCGATTCCTTATTATGCAATTCTTTATTAATGCGATTCATTTGTTAATGCGATTTTCTTTTATATGAATTCCTTTGTTATGCGATCCTTTATTTATGCAATTTTTTTATTAATGCGATTCCTTGTTAATGCGATTCCTTTATTTATGCAATTTCTTTATTAATGCGATTCCTTTGTTAATGCAATTTTTTTATTAATGCATTCTTTATTAATGCGATTCATTTATTAATGTGATTTCTTTATTAATGCAATTCCTTTATTGATGCAATTCCTTTGTTAATTTGATTCCTTTATTAATGTGATTCCTTTATTTATGTGATTCCTTTATTCATGTGATTTCTTTATTAATGCAATTCCTTTGTTAATGTGATTCCTTTATTTATGCAATTTCTTTATTAATGCGATTCCTTTGTTAATGCGATTCCTTTATTTATGCAATTTCTTTATTAATGCGATTCCTTTGTTAATGCATTTTTTTTATTAATCAATTTCTTTATTAATGCGATTCATTTATTAAGTGATTTCTTTATTAATGCAATTCCTTTATTGATGCAATTCCTTTGTTATTTTGATTTCCTTTATTAATGTGATTCCTTTATTTATGTGATTCCTTTATTCATGTGATTTCTTTATTTATGCAATTTCTTTATTAATGCGATTCCTTTGTTAATGCGATTCCTTTATTTATGCAATTTCTTTATTAATGCGATTCCTTTGTTAATGCAATTTTTTATTAATGCGATTTCTTTATTAATGCAATTCCTTTATTGATGCAATTCCTTTGTTAATTTGATTCCTTTATTTATGTGATTTCTTTATTAATGTCATTTCTTTATTAATGCGATTCATTTATTAATGCAATTTCTTTATTAATGCAATTCCTTTATTGATGCAATTTCTTTGTTAATTTGATTCCTTTATTAATGTGGTTCCTTTATTTATGTGATTTCTTTATTAATGCGATTTCTTTATTAATGCAATTCCTTTATTGATGCAATTCCTTTGTTAATTTGATTCCTTTATTAATGTGATTCCTTTATTTATGTGATTCCTTTATTAATGTGATTTCTTTATTAATGCGATTTCTTTATTAATGCAATTCCTTTATTGATGCAATTCCTTTGTTAATTTGATTCCTTTATTAATGTGATTCCTTTATTTATGTGATTCCTTTATTAATGTGATTCCTTTATTTATGTGATTACTTTATTAATGCGATTTCTTTATTAATGCAATTCCTTTGTTAATGCGATTTCTTTATTAATGCAATTCCTTTGTTAATGTGATTCCTTTATTTATGCAATTTCTTTATTAATGCGATTCCTTTGTTAATGCGATTCCTTTATTTATGCAATTTCTTTATAAATGCGATTCCTTTGTTAATGCAATTTTTTATTAATGCGATTTCTTTATTAATGAGATTAATTTATTAATGCGATTTCTTTATTAATGCAATTGCTTTATTGATGCAATTCCTTTGTTAATTTGATTCCTTTATTTATGTGATTTCTTTATTGATGTGATTTCTTTATTAATGCGATTCATTTATTAATGCGATTCCTTTATTTATGCAATTTCTTTATTAATGTGATTCCTTTGTTAATGCGATTTCTTTATTAATGTGATTTCTTTATTAATGAGATACATTTATTAATGCAATTCCTTTGTTAATGTGATTTCTTTATTAATGCGATTTCTTCATTAATGCGATTTCTTTATTAATGCGATTCCTCTTTGCCTCCAAAGAAGTTTCTCTAATTATGGACACACAAGCGATGTTTACTTTATCAAGAGATTAAGAAATAGGAAGAACAATTAGCACAACTGACCAGTCATAGATAAGTGCTTATTATTTGGTACATCTCTGAATTAAAATGATGTTTGTGCAGAATAACCTGTGTCTCTGTCTCTATCCTGCACTAAGTAACCCGTTTGGATGTTCCGTGTGGCTGTGGTGGATATTAAAATCTTTGGTTTTGATCAAATGGCAGCAGGTTGGTTACCTGGCCCAGCCACAACTGAGATATCAACCTAGATGTTCTATCCATTTTTTAAAAAATTGATGGTATAGTGTTCCTCCCTAATACCTGCAGTGTGTAGTGTGACCTTGTATACAAGGGTGCCTACAGGGCAAATACTATAAATATAACACTCTATTTCCCATCAACCCCTAAAGGACCAGCGAAGATGAGAAATACTAACAGGCCCTGTATGTATAGGCACTCCCACTAATTAAATACACATCAGACAAAGTTCAAAGTAACATCCAATGCACCTTTTATTTGTTCTGAAATACCTCTTACCATAAAACACATAAATACATGGACTGAAGGAACAACCCTTCCCTCTAATACCATATGTATTGCCATATACTAAACATATATAGTCAAATGAGATCCATACATTAGGCTTGCACCTACCCGAACAGTCCTTTCCCTTATTGTTTTTCCCACATAGTGGGCTCCACAATGGCATATGGCCAAATACACCACCCCCCTGTTTGACAATTAATTTCACTTTCCAATGACCATATTTCTCCATTAGGTAGTGATATTGTATTTGTTTTTATCATATAGGAACATATATTACATTTTCCACAAGCTTTATTTCCCTTGTTTACTTTTTCTCTGTTTTTTCCACTTACTCCCAACCACCTTTCCAACCCATTATTACACCGTACATAGTGGCTCGGGCATAATTTATCTTTCAGACTACTTGCCCTTTTAGCTGTTATGCTGGGATAATCTCCCACTTTGTTTTTCAATACTTTATCACCTACCAGCCAATGCCAGTGTTTATAGAGTATGTCACATATATTCTGCCACTGTTGGTTGTATCTAGTAATTAATTGTAGTTTATGGTCACCCTTAGCCTTATTGCGTTGTACCAATAATTGTTCTCTGGGGGTATGCCACGTTCTTTGAAATTCCCTTTTTGATAGTAGTATTAGAATAACCCCTCTCCCTAAATCTCCTTGACATTTCCTCTGATTGACTTAGGAAATCATTATCTGTGCTACAATTTCTCCGTAGCCTTAAAAATTCACCTACGGGGATGGCTTTAATCTGATTTGATGGGTGGTGGCTATTTGCATGCAAGACTGCATTTACAGATGTGGTTTTTCTATAACCTCTGGTTATCACCTTCCCTGCACTCTTACAATATGTCAATATCCAAGAAACTGATTTTTTCCTTACTCCAATATAACGTTAATTTGATGTTACTAGAGTTATTATTGAGGCTATCGACAAAGGATTTTAGGTCATCAGCAGTGCCCTTCCATAGCATCAGTATGTCATCCACATATCTGAGCCATAGAAGGACACTGCCTCCCCAACCTCCCCCGCCGATAGCCTCTGAGACTACCACCTGCTCCCATCTTCCCAAATGAAGGCATGCATATGTGGGGGCACAAGTAGCCCCCATTGCAGTACCTCTGAGTTGGCGATAGTACCACCCATCAAATAGGAACACATTCAGGGTTATTCAATAAAAGGTTTTATCGTTAAAAATGGTGCTAATTTTGCCCCAACCAATCAGATGTTAGCTTTCAAATGTTAAATAAGATCTGATTGGTTGGGGCAAAGTTAGCACCATTTTTAATGATAAGAACTTTAATTGAACCTCCCTGTTTGTTTTTAAGGACAAATTCCAATAATTTCAATGTTAGGTTACTGTGAGCATCATACTCTGTTCCCCTTGACTTTAAAAAGTATTCACAGGCCTGTTTCCACTTTGCCAGGCAGTTCTCCTTTCAAGCCATGTCTTTATGGTGTGACCTTCTGCACAAAAAGCATGAACATTTTCCCTGGGACAAGACCCCTGAGACTAGGCACTGAACTAACCTAGTTATAAATTCTGTTTAAAATGACAGAATATTGACCAAACAGAAAGCCAAGCCAGAGTTCTAGGTTTACTAGCTGGATCAATGGTGGCTTCTCTCTGTGTAGAATGACCTATGGGATTTGGTTAACGTAACAAGCCTAGATAAATCAATGCAATGTAGAATTAATGGAAACCCCAATTTAGTACAGAGTCTGATTCTCCATCAGAAGATCTTTATCCTGGTTTGCATTTTGCAGATTCCCAGGCTACTGTAAGTTCTAAATCCTACACAGAACAAACTGAATATATTTTCTCCTCATTCCCCATTTCTTGTACAGCTGGTGGTTTCTGTGATTGTATCTCTTTCCCTTGAGCTGTAGTAATTAATACCACTGGGCCACTTATTGACAGAACACTTAGCCCCTGGGTCAGGCTGCCTGGCAACCTACTAATTATATACCATAGAAAGCTAATCTGTAGGGTCTGCTGACTGACAGCTACACGGATCCCCCTAATTGCTGGTAGGGAGGAAACCCTCTAGAGATAACATTAGACAAAAGGAAGGTGAAAGGTAGAAAAGTCCTTCATTCCCCATATTAGATCTTGCTGTAACATATTGCATTTTGCTTTGCTTTTGTTTGAAGCAATTTGAGTTGATTTGTTTTAGCGAAAGTGCCAATGGGCATCGATATCAGTGCCATGTAAAATTAGAAAAATAAAAAACTATCCGTGTGGCATAACAGTTTAAAATAAGGGAAAGTTTAAGTATAAACTTTGAATTTGCCTTGAAAGACGCATTTTGGAAGGGAATTTGTGTATTTGTGCTGCAGATTTTAAAACTTAATAATGTCAACAAAGAGGACATGGTTGTTTTTTTACTTACCCTTTAAATATGTCACATGCATTAAAGGTAGGTCAGTTGGTGTGTGTGTATTCATATCAGGTTGGGGGATAAAATACTAACTTTTTTGATGATTGGTCAAAATTAGTTTTTTTTACTTTAGTTACCCTTTACGTATGGCTGCCATAGTAATGGATAAGTAGATCAGTAGGTGTGTGTTGGGTTGAGAGTTAAAAAAAAAACTTTTTTGATGATTGATCAAAATTAGTTTTTTTGACTTTAGTTATCCTTTAAGTATGGCTGCAACAGTAATGAAGGGGTAGGTCAGTAGCTGTGTATCACATTGGGGGATAAAAAAACAAAATTTTTTGATTATTGATCAAAATTTGGCTGCCAACGTAATGGATAAGTAGATCAGTAGGTGTGTGTACCTGGGTCTGGTTGAGGGGGTATGTCTTTTTTGTGTGTTTACAACCATAAAACTATCTTTTATTGAGAATAAATCTAAATTAGTTTTTTTTTTACTTTAGTTACCCTTTAAGTATGGCTGCCACTGTAATGGATAAGTAGATCAGTAGGTGTGTGTACCTGGGTCTGGTTGAGGAGGTATGTCTTTTTTGTGTTTACAACCATTAAACTATCTTTTATTGAGGATAAATCTAAATTTGTTTTTTTGACTTTAGTTACCCTTTAAATATGGCTGCCACCATAATGGATAAGTAGATCAGTAGGTGTGTGTACCTGGGTCTGGTTGAGGGGTATGTCTTTTTTGTGTTTATAACCATAAAACTATCTTTTATTAAGGATAAATCTAAATTCGTTTTTTTGACTTTAGTTACCCTTTAAATATGGCTTCCATGGGAATGTAAAGGTAGGTCAGTAGGTGGGTGTACCTGGGTCTGTGTGGGGGGTTGGGGGTATCACCATTTGTATTTATGACCATGAAAAAAACTGTTTTGAAATATCCACATTTGAGGATTGTTACCATTATAGTCTATGGGAAAAAATGTCTGGAAATTCGCCGATAACGCAGTAACGCTTCTGCGGATTCCTTAGCTAGAAGATAGCACACTTTTCCTATATGCCCCGCACGTCTGTACCGAATTTCATGTCTCTAGCTCAAAAACTGTGGGAGGAGATACGGTCCAAAAAAGCGGAAGAATAAAACGGAAGAAAAAGAAGAAAAAGAAAAAGAAGAAGAAGAAGAAATAGAAAGAACAGTAATTTGGCTTTTTCAAGCCAAATTAATTAGTTTGGTATGTGGGTCATTACCAAGTGAAAAACATGGTTAGGGAATGGGGAAGGGGTTCGTGGAGAATGCACACCTGATGGATACATGATGAATGGAGGGTTGGACACATGGATGAATGGAAATATAGGCACCTAGATGAATGGAAATATAGGCCCCTAGATGAATGGAAATATAGGCACCTAGATGAATGGAAATATAGGCCCCTAGATGAATGGAAATATAGTCCCCTAGATGAATGGAAATATAGGCACCTAGATGAATGGAAATATAGACACCTAGATGAATGAAAATATAGGCCCCTAGATGAATGGAAATATAGACACCTAGATGAATGGAAATATAGGCACCTCAATGAATGGAAATATAGGCCCCTAGATGAATGGAAATATAGACACCTAGATGAATGGAAATATAGGCCCCTAGATGAATGGAAATATAGACACCTAGATGAATGGAAATATAGACACCTAGATGAATGGACATATAGGCCCCTAGATGAATGGAAATATAGGCCCCTAGATGAATGGAAGTATAGGCCCCTAGATGAATGTAAATATAGACCCCTAGATGAATGGAAATATAGGCACCTCAATGAATGGAAATATAGGCCCCTAGATGAATGTAAATATAGACCCCTAGATGAATGGAAATATAGGCCCCTAAATGAATGGAAATATAGGCCCCTAGATGAATGGACGGACAGACGGGTGAAAGGCATGGAAGTAAATTGGTTTGGTTGCTTAGATGTATTATGTAGGCTGGTGAGATAATGGATGGACATGTGGATGGTTTCTGTTATGAATATGGTAAATAACGATAATAACGAATTACTAGATTACCAGTGTTGGTGAGATTTATGCAAAATATCCCTACTTCAAAGTAGGGATTATGTCCAATATCCCTACTTCAAAGGGAACGAATAGCTAGAAAATATCACGGTAGACTTACACTCCAAACGGTGAATAGTTTATTAACAGCCAAACATCAGCAAATCAAAAAACGTTTCGGGGTAACAACCCCTTCATTAACAGCCAAACATCAGCAAATCAAACAACGTTTCAGGGTAACAACCCGTTCATTAACAGCCAAACATCAGCAAATCAAACAACGTTTCGGGGTAACAACCCCTTCACCTGATGAAGGGGTTGTTACCCCAAAACGTTGTTTGATTTGCTGATGTTTGGCTGTTAATAAACTATTCACCATGTGGAGTGCAAGTCTACCGTGATATTTTCTAGGTTCAGAAACAGGCCAGCAAGTAGTTACATGACATCTCTGGCAAAGGGGAAAGAGGGAGGAGCATGTGTAGATTCTTTTATTCAATAAATTAATGTAAAGTAGTTCTGCACTAAGCATAGTTCATTTATATGTTACCTTGCCTTTTAAAACCCCTATAACAGTACATCAAATGACATTGTACCTCATAATTTGACCTTTGGTCTTTCCCTTCCTTTGACCTTAAAAGCAACTTGGCATTAGTGGAACAAGACCAAGAAGCCCAAGGAAGAGTTAAAAGATGTCTGAGCTCCCTCTAATCTCACCACTTTACTGAGTTTGGCACCATAGTAACCTGCTGTTAAATATACCAGAGCAGAGGAGCTGTTAAGGCCTAACTGATGAGGATTCCCATGGGAAACAGGATAAGGTTATATCCCTGGTTGTGGAGCGCTCATCTGGAACTAATCATGGTTTGTTAGCTCGATGCTTAGCATCAAATTACCCCAAGCTGTAAGTGAGATGGGAATCCAGGCCTACAAGATTGTTCATATTTAGCAAACAAGGAAGAGACCGCAGTAAGCACAGATATTCCGTTCCCAATATCTCCAGCCGGAAACTGATTATTAAATGTGCATCAGAGACACTGCAGAGCATTGGGATTTGGTTATTGGTTTTGGCAGAAAGAAGGAATTTGAAGAAAGAACATCCAACATTGTTGTATTGGGATTGTATTGAGGAGGGCAATAGGTGTCCTTGCAGATTGTGCATAAATGTTTCCCCTAGGGGAGGGAGGTTGTCAGGTTAGTTAATTGTTGGTCAAATTACACCACAAAATTAATTTGATATGGGGGCCCCTAAAACTCTAACTATATCGTACCTCACAGCATTTCTAATTAGGTAGACAGGGTTTATTTACCTTAACCACACCCCCAACTTCAATACAAACCAGCCATTCCCTCTCATTCAACCTTGAATTGACTAATTATCACTTAATATACAATGACCTGGATGACTAAAACCCCTTATAGACATCAAGAGGAACTATTCCTGAGTAGGTGGAGACCCCTAGGATCCCTTAGAATTCTCTTAGCATCTCTAAGAAGTTATTTTGTATTTTACAGACTATTGGACATAGCTAAAAAGTGGCAACAAAATGGCCACCAACACCATATACCTATCTAGGTATAGAAAAATGAATGGGGGGGGAATCGGTGCACATGGGTCGATATGGCCCCAACTTTTTACTGGGTGCACATGGGTCCATATGGCCCCAACTTTAGGCTCGGTGCACATGGGTCCATGTGGCCCCAACTTTTGGCTCAGTGCACATGGGTCGATATGGGCCCAACTTTTGGCTTGTTGCACATGGGTTGATACAGGCCCAACTTTTGGCTCGGTGCACATGGGTCGATATGGCCCCAACTTTTGGCTCGGTGCACATGGGTCGATATGGCCCCAACTTTTGGCTCGGTGCACATGGGTCGATATGGCCCCAACTTTTGGCTCGGTGCACATGGGTCGATATGGCCCCAACTTTTGGCTCTGTGAACATGGGTCTATATGGCCCCAACTTTTGGCTCGGTGAACATGGGTCCATATGGCCCAAACTTTTTGCTCGGTGCACATGGGTCTATATGGCCCCAACTTTTGGCTCTGTGAACATGGGTCTATATGGCCCCAAATTTTGACTCGATGCACATGGGTCTATATGGCCCTCATTTTTGACTCGGTGCACATGGGTCTATATGGCCCTAATTTTTGACTCGGTGCACATGGGTCTATATGGCCCTAATTTTTGGCTCGGTGAACATGGGTCTATATGGCCCTAATTTTTGACTCAGTGCACTTGGGACAATATGGCCCTCATTTTTCAATGCTCGTGATAAACAAATTTGCAGAAAGTAAAGGGAAGTAGTTTCCTGTGTGTACCTAGCCCAACACTACATAACGCTATGGAGGTTTTAAAGAGAATTTAGCAGGAGTCAAGGTGGACTTCACAGCAACACCAACAGCCTGTACTTTAGGCTTTTATTAAGCAAGTGAAGCACACCAATGCTACATAGCAATGACTTAGGCTGGGTACACACACACTGATTATTTCGATTGTCCAGGTCAAAAAATCGTTGGTCAAATTTCAAGACAAAATTTCAATGAGATCGCATCTTCCGGCGAATTTACCACTTGGTCCAATATCGTCCAGACACGGGCAAATCATCGGTGTGTACAAAACCCTACATAAGGCCAAGTAACAGACCAACATAAAGAGTTAACAGCCTTTTCCAGTAGAACTGATTAAACCAAACAATATGAACTGGGTGTTAGTCTGGGCTGGACACCGTAACATTCCTGGGAGATTCCGCTGGTTTCCTTGCAGCTGGGCAGATTGGAACACAGGGAGGTATGAGATTAACATGGGATCGTTTTATTCTTTTTTTTTTTACATTCCCAGGGACTGAATCCTTTTGGGGGGTATGTTAGAGAATTGCATGTGATGTATATTATTTCCTCCATTACTCATTCTCCCTGTAAATAAATCAGCAGGGTGGCAATCTGCTGTTATGTATCAGGGTCTTTTCTGTGTGTGAGAAAGTCATTTTAATGCACATGGTGTAAACATGCACAGAGAGCACCCATAGAGAGATGAAGGACTATGGGAAGAAATTAACCCTTTCTTTGCTGCAGATTAGATAGACCAATAGGAATTTGTAAAACAATAAAAACTCAAGAATCTTAAATTCATATATCCCAATCGACCAATCAAATGTATTAAATTATACGAGCAAATGCTAACTATTGATTGGCTGTTTGTGATTACCCGTATCAGTTCCTTGGCACTATTGTTATATTGTAAGACCCTGTAAATCATATGGCCAAAATATCTTGAGAATAATATCATATATTTCTGAAAATATAAAAATTAAAAAAAAATTGAAAAATTCCAAATTCTGAATTTTTGGAATTTCCGATCGCAAATTACGAGTATTTTTGCGTTTTTGATTTTTCAATTGAATTTTCGTTTTCTCAACAATTCGATTTTTTGAAGAAAAATCCATCAGCTCCTCGGACCGGCAGTTCTGAATCACAACCGAAATCCACCACTGCCCAGCCACACCTGTTTAGATTTGACAATTCAACCATTGATATAAGCAGTGAAATAGGGGACTTTAATAAGATGGGGATGGAATTAAGGGGGACCAGGAGCCAGGGAGTCTCAACTTTAATTTGGGGAATGTTGAAAATCCACGGGGCTGTAGGATATACAGGTTGTAAGTACAGTAACTACAGTGTTACCTTTACATGGCTACATATTGTGTTTATTCACACGTGACACTGGAAACGCTGTGGTTAGAAGTAATCGCCCCGATTTGTGCATCTGCGGTTGTGTATCACAATATCCTCTTCCACTAAAGGGTAAATGTGGTTATGTAGCAAAGCTCTAGCACTTCTATTAAGTTATATATTTATGTACTAAACTATCTATGTATTTATCCCCCTTGTATGACTTTATTGTATTTTATACTGTACAGCGCCGCGTCCCCAAGTGGCACTATATAAATAAACTATACATACATACATGTATCCAAGTAGGAATGTTACTTCCACGTCTAAATAAATGTCAGTATAGACAGAGAAGTAATGTAGGATTGTGTTATGCAACACAAAGTGACACAATCACACACATGGGGACTGGTCTCTTTCAGGCTAAATGAGTTTATTACTGACTTCAGCTGGCGCTCGGGAGGTAATGACATCATTATAAATCGCTGCTGTGAAGTAATACAACGATTTAGCCTCTCGGCCTGTATCTCTTGGTTTGACGTGGAAAATAGAATCCCATAGGAGCGAATTCAAGTTCCCTTCTTCCCCTGGTTTATCTTGAGCCTTCGCAGTCACTCCGAGGAGGATTAAACGTAATTAACACTTTTAACGCTCATCGCTAACAAATGATCTCGCGTATAAGTCATGATATTATTGTGCACTGACAGAGACAGTGAAGTCCCCCCTGGGAGAAAGGTACGTTAATCCTCTGTAAAACAAATCGACATCTGCTCTCATCCAATCAAAGGCAAAGAAAACAAAGATTAATTAAAGGGAAAGAAAGCTAATTAAAGGGACTAGACAACAGGACAGTTTAGAAATAAATCCTGGAGATGATAAGGGTTTGGGTGTGAAATTGGGAGAATTCAAAGACTAATCCAGTTTTCCATTTGTCTATTGGAAATATTATATAAGCTCTGTCTACATTTACGAGACTGACAACATTAGGTTTCTAATAAAAGTTTTTATCATTATGGTTCTAACTTTGCCCCAACCAATCAGATAGTATTTAACATTTGAAAGCTGACATCTGATTGGTTAGGGCAAAATTAGCACCGTTACCGGGATTTACCCACATCTGCAAACGCGATATTAAATCGCAGAAGGAGCATTTACCCACAGCGATAGTGGCTCTGGGTAAATGAGCCTGAAGAATTTTTATTGAATAACCCTGTATGTGTCAAATTGGATTAATTGTGACAGCCTTTCTGCATGTATTGTGCTCTGGATTCTTTCATCTGATTGCGGTATTTTATATTTATAAAGGGACAGTAAAGCGCAATGTGCAACACTGCTCTTGCAATGCAGTATTTACATATTTTATGACCTCATTGTAAAATATGGTGCAATATGGTGCAAAATTGCAGTTTTATTGCTTATGCATTTCATAACAATGTAAAGTTACACGTGTATTATCTACAGATACCGGGCTGTGGTATAGCGGTACCGCACATTTATAAATGTGGCCCAATATGTTATGTTATGTGCCCGTCTTATTTCTAAGTGACCCCGCCCTGAAAGTGAGAAATAGGGAGACAGATATTTTGCAGCAGGACAATAGCAATGGTCTGTGTACCCTTATAAATGTAAGGGTAATAGCATCCTCCTAAGCACAGCTGGAGGCCATTACTTTATTTCATTCTTCTACCCCAGCCTAATGATGGCTTCCTGGCTCTCTTCCCTGACCCTCCCTTGAAATTGTGCTGGTTAAGTAGAGGGTAGACATTCCATTGAAATATGTCGTATTGAAAGATGATCCTTGTATTTTTTATGCAAAGACTTAATGAAATTGACAACTTTCCCCAATTCTCTTGCCTAAATAGCTGGAAGGGACAGGGATGTGTTAACTAGGGATGGCCGGTTCGCGGATCCGAACCCGGATCCGCCGTGGATTTATCCCGTTCGCGAATGGCGGATTTTTCCGGATTTTCCGCCTTCCGAACTTCCGAACCACGGATTTCTCGTATTTTATAAAATACGTATTTTCGAAAATTTTCGAAATTACGAGGATTACTCGTATTTTTGAAAATACGTATTTTCGGAAATTTTTGAAAATACGAGAAATCTCGTAATTTCGAGGATATTTTTCATTTTAATAGGACCAGATTTTGCGAAGTTCGGACATCTCTAGTGTTAACCATACTTGTCAAATTAATAACAAGACTCAATTAAAACCCATTCATACAGTAGCTATTTTACCTTACCTTACCTTTCTAAGCGATTCCTAACCAAAGTTATCTGTGTGTGAAGTTAGTATTAACTACTACCTTGCACCCAGTGGGACAGACATGCTCAGTTTCCTCCATTCAGGAAGAGAGCGAGGAGCCATCCTATTAGCTACCTAATTTCTATGTGGTTGGAATGTGCAGCTATCTCAGTTTTCATTACATTTTAAGCTTCATTTAAAAAAAATGTTTTAGTCTGCAGCCAATCAGCAAATCCCACAATGCATCATGGTGAAATACCAGCCATGGTGGGACATTCTCATGTCCAACAACAGGCACTGTTGCCTTTCCATTCTATATTGGCTTTTGGAAAATGCTGCTGGGAGTTGTAGTTCCGTAGCATGTGGGGGTGGTAAAGTTCTCTCTGTTCCTGCTTGGACACAAGGAAGTAATTATTTGGAAAACATTTTCCTTTTTGTCAGTTTTCTGGACTCATTGACTTTCTTCCCAAGAGAAATTCTCAGCTCCTCCCTTAAAGAACAATTCCAGATGTTTCCTCTGCAGCCATCAATCTCCTATACCCTCATCTTCCTTCCATGTTGCCTTCATCTTTCTTTTTTGCATCTTTCCTTCCATATGTATCCTCCAAGGACCATAAATTATTCTTCCAAACACTACCCTCTTGTTCCTCTCTGTCCTGACTCACTGCAGGGAGGCTCCTGGCTCACAGCAGCCCATTCATCCAGCTATGAAGTGCTATAAGGAATGCACGGATCTTCCCAAGCACCATACACACCATACCCAACACCCCTGCTTAAAGAATGGAACATGCCTTTGCCAGAACCAAGGTGTGGCCAAGGCTGTGGGATACTTCACCTGGTCACGTCAATGAGAATTTAAATAGGGATTTCCCCCCCATTACATTACTGGGGCTCAGCAAAGCAATGTTTTTTACAGATCAATGTAGGTCCCTTTAAACTTCTATCATTATTGGTGGAAATAAAGGAATAGTATAACCCAACATAGAAGTGGTGATGTCATGGAACCATTTTAGTATGCAATAACTACATAAAATATATTTTATTGGTAATATACAGCGCTAAAAAAGCTGGCCTTCTCTCCTTCGTTACAGCTTTGGGGTAGTGATGAGTCCCCAGTTTTGTTCATTTCTAGTTTAAGGCCTCACTGACTTCTCAGCCATGCTACAATAATAATTAAAGGAGAAGTAAACCAAAATTGTTTAACTCCATGATCTGAAAGTATCTCCCCAAGAACACCAATAAACTGTACATTACCACAGTAAATAACATGAAAGTAAGTGTAACACCCTGAAGAACAAGATAATGTAGGATAACTGTGTATGTGCAGTGTCTGGCCACATCTCCTGACTAAAGTCACATGCTCCCCTGCCTAATATGGACTGTAAAAGGATTGGCTAGATATTACTAGTAGGCGTGACCTGCTGTAGCAAGTTCCTGCAGTGGATTAGAACTGAGCATGTGTACAGAACATAACAGTGACCACACTGTGTGATACTGGAGTACTAGGTAATAAATCACAAGCAAATTTCCCACCACCCACATCAAAATAAGAGGCCAGACACAGATTACTGCATTTATATAAAGACGCTCTGCGTTCTGATTCAATGTTGTTCTGAGGCTTTAGTTGTCCTTTAACTGTTTATCCACTACAGCTTTAACCAACCCTGCAGAAATAGCCATTCAGTGACCAGAAAGAACAATAACTCATATTTTTTGAATGGATAATAGAATTCACAAAGTGAAAATGTATCGATTTCAGTGCTGTATATTTCCAACAAAATGACATTTTAAGGTGCTGATTTTACAACATGTGTTCCTAAGCATGATATACTTACAATTTTAACTGTCCGTTTGAATAATATTTGCCTGTAACAGAACTGTTTATTTAAAATAGAAATGCTAGACCATCCCTTTAAAATTTACAAGATGCTGGTCTGGATAGTAATTTGTTTAGCTGCATAAGAATCCATATCCGTCCAGAGCTTTAATTAGCAAAGTAGCATTACAGTAAGAAAAAGAAATCTGGAATTATTAACTGTATTATATTATGGGCAGCGATGATTTAGATGCACGTTGTATCTATTGGAGTACAGGGCGTTGTATGTTCGGACATTAAAGGGCATGTCCACCCCCAAAAATTAAAATTTCACTCACTACTGGCCTCACTGTGCAGTGTGTAAAAATCCTTAACTTACCTCTCTGTTTCGAATGGTTCTCCTGTAATGTCTGTCCAAAGTCCCAGAAAGTGAAGAGTAGAATCTGTCTGTGAGTGAAAAGGTTTCCGCCTCTTACGTTTCCTCTGAGAGGTTTCTGGCTTGCCTACGGGAGCCCCCCTCTCCCTCCCTCTCAATCCCTGTTTGCTGCCTGGTGCCCTAGCTTTAAATACTTTTGGGTCTATGTACCGAGAGCCGCTATTGCAAAGATGGTGTAAAGTTAACGAGCGTTACTTGTATTCAATAAACCCTTTGTGATTAATAGCACATAAGTGTTTGCGTTAGAAAGTCACGTTAACAGCTTAACGTGTGTTTTAGTACTAAAGTTGCGTAAGTCTTGATACATAGTGGTAAAGTCATGTTAAGAGCTTAGCGTGTGTTTTAGTAGTGGAATTGCGTAAATTGTGGTACATTGCATGACATAGAACATTTCTCACACCATTTATTCCCGAAATAAAAGCCATAAAATGGGTCTGTGAATAGAATTTATTTATTCGTATGTATTATAAACGCGAGGAAAACACTTCCAGCAGAGGAAGATGTCGTAAAACTATTTGTAGCCTTTATACACATAAGAACATACATGAACATGTATGTAATGTGTCATTTCTCCTAAATCAATGTATTAGAGCAATATTTGACTTTGAGAGTGAAAAATTCCTTTAATAATGGCCACTGTTTAATGTTTTAAGTTGACTTGTTAAATATGTCACAAAAATAACATAACTGTCATGGTGTTTCTAGTTATTTGGAAATGTAACACAGTTAAAAAAATTTCATAAATTGTAAATCCTATTTTGGGGGAGCTTACATTGGGGGCCACTTACTATATATTAACTTAAATTACAGAGAAATAAGTTCACTCGTACTTCCCCTTTAACAAAATCTGCTCCTGTTATTTGTTATGGTCGATTTATGGTAGTAGGTAGTGGCTATATCTGTTGTATTCAATTAGATCAACTGGACTTGAAATGTAGTTCAGTTGATCTAATTGAATACAACAGATATACCATGACCTGGATGAATGAGAACCTTCACAAGCATAGGTAGTGGCTAGCTAAGTAGTTAACGAATTGGCTTAGCAACACACACGTTAGCTCACAATGAACATACATTCATAAATATAAAGGAAGCAACAATTATTTGCGTTGCATATATAAAGTAACATCAAGAAAAGCTTGCTTGCTACACACATGCATGCCTGATTTGTGATTGGTCTGCGTCGACCAATGACACATTACAAAATGGGCCAAGCGGGAGGGTGATATCACATGATAGCAATGTGCACATATACCGCCTCTCTGTACATAACGTCTGATTAAGACCATCATTGTGGTGGCGTTACAAACGCTCTAAAATATCACGTTATAGTCACGCATTAATGGTGTTAAAATTTGGTACCCTACTTGCGTTGCCTAGACGTTGCCTAGAATAATGCATGCATCGGAACTTACTAAAAGTCTAAAAGTCACGTTAAGTGTTGATAAATTACATTAACGGAACTTTGTGATAACGGCTCTCGGTACATAGCCCCATTTTTCTGTAGTGTAGTGGATCTTATCCCACCCCCATTTTTGTTTGCGAAAGATAATCGGTAATGTACTTACATTTGCTCCCCCAGAATTCTGCACTGCTGGCAGCTGCGTCTGTTATTGGCTGCCTCACAGCCAATCTTGGACGCGACTGCCGGTCAGCCCCCTGCTTGCAATTTCCTGCAAGCAGAGGGCCGGATTAGAGCACCGGAGGAACGAAGCTCTGTAAGTTCCTTTCTGATGAGTTTTTTGCAAACAAATGGGGGTGGGATATGATAATGTGTTCAGTGATTGGTCATTTCTGCTTTAACCCAACGCGTTTCCACACAATGCAAATAACTTTTCGTTCCAACAGCATTTACACGGAACTTATTGTAGTTCCAAAAATCTGAATCAAATCTAATAGAATCTTAATTTTTCTAATTTTCGATCGCAATATTTAAATATCTTATATGAGATTTTTCCATGAAGTTCTTTGGCTCTAAACTGGCAATTCTGAATGGAATCCGGGACCCTTTACTAATGATGAACCTCATTCTGCTGACATTGATCCTTTATAAATATCAATCGGTAGGTTTCTATATTCATTTATAGGCAAGAACCTATAAAAAATGAGCGTGGATGTTTGGATCAAGGTTCCTCTTTAATATTTATCTCAGTGCTCATTACGTTTTATTGAATGGGTTAGAATCTCAGTAATAGTAACTCGAGCAGCCACATGTGTCAATGACCTTAAACACTGACATATTGAAGACCAAGGAAATTAGTGGAAACCCAAACCCCAGCTATTTTAAAAGGTGTGTTTAGGGAACTAACATGCAGAACAAATCAGATATTATATCGTGGATAATGTACACCAGGTGTTCCTAGCCTACCTTAAACCATGGGCTGCACTACCGGGCTTCTCCGTGTAACCCTGCTTCCCAGCTCCACCCACTCCCCACACAGCACACCCCAACTCTGGCCCCCACAGCATACCCCAGCTCTGCCACTCCCCCACAGCATACCCCAACTCTGACCCCCAAAGCATAAGCCCTACTCTGCCCCCCACAGTACATCCCAACTCTGCCACTCCCCAACAGCACGCCCTAACTCTGCCTCCCACACAGTACACTCCAACTCTGCACCCCCCAACCCTGCAGCCCCACACACAGCACACCCCAACTCTGCACTCCTCACAGTACACAAGAACTCTGCCACTACCCCACAGCACATCCCAACTCTGCCCCTCCACAGCACACCCCAACTCTGCCCCCACAGCACAACCCAACTCTACCCCCTCTACAGCACACCCCACCCCTCCCCCTCCCCAGCACACCCCAATTGTGCCCCCTCCACAGCACACCCCAACTCTGCCCTGCCACAGCACACCCCAACACTGCAAGCATTAGTGTTGAGTGTATCGATGATATACCCCCCTACTGTTAATTGTAAAGGTATTAGTCACTGTAGTGTCCTAGGACCATATAAAAACACAAGACTGCAGTTAAGCTTTATAATTTACAGTAGAGTGTACATAGTGCATTATAGAAAAGCTGGGTCTGACAGAAAATAGTGCATGTGTGCCAACATATTGTATACATTACAATTCAAGCTGGTTATAACCAATCCAATGTGAAGGCCATACACCCAGCCAGTATGGCTTCTAATATCCTAATAATCCCCCAGAGGCAATATGAATATTGAGCTAACGAATATCTTGTAAATTATAGCCTTATAAATTGTGCTTAGCTATGTCATAAATTTTAATTGGTGCTTATGAAATCAGTGTCACATGACTCACCAAAACATTTAAATTTCATCTTATAAATGTTAGAAGTCACCATGAAGTTCCATGACCTTTTTAACTTGGCCTGTGAACTATTGTTTTAATAATTGTGAAACTAATTTGTGACTTTTAATATCCTTATAATTTATAATACTCTGCAAAGTATACCACATAGTAAGGGCTATGTTATCCCCGGTCATTTTACAAGAATTTAGTGTTGTCAAGGAGAGGGTACAGTATTAATACTAGTGATGCAGTGAGTCATGTAATTCTGATGTCAGAATTAGCTAATCACCGTTTATAAGGATATATTTTCAGTATATGTCTGTGCACAGTATGTGCCAGATTGGCTTGGTATCCAGAACATTACCAGTTAAGGTGAAATCTCATGGAAACATAAGAGTTAAGTGAGGATCGGTGGAGAACGTGGGATTACGAGAGGAAACATCTGATTATACTTTGTACAGTTTGGGTGCCAGAAAAGGGGAGAACATTAAATCAAATCAGCAGCTGCACTATAGTTAAAAACACAACCTGATAGTCCTAATGGTTAATTTCTTACCACCCCTAGCGCATAATAAACTGCCCACCCCAGAAAGCACCAGGAGGGGGCGGTAGAGCACAGCGCTCCCTACTGATTTCCCTGTCAGTTTATATCACGGAGTGGGGGATAAATCCTAATACACCCGGAAAGCTTCTCAAATGTAGATACTTAGCTAAGGCTGATGGGACAGATCAGGGAATGAATGGACATTGTATTATTTACACGTGGCTGTAAATCTATAGAAAGCATGTCAATGCAATGGTCATTAGAGAATGTAAAGGACAACTAACCCAAAGAAAAATGTGTGTTGTTTTAGAAGAGCATATGGGATATTTCTATCACTACCCATATATATATATATATATATATATATATATATATATAAATAAATGCACATTTACCCCGAAGGGCAGGGATTGCAAACGGTGTGTTCTCCAGATGTTTGAAAACTACAACTCTCAACATTCCTTGGCTTCTCTTTCTAGTTAAGGAATGCTGTGATCCCTGCTCTAGGGGAAATAATATGGCAGCTCCCACCCACGTGTGCAGTGTAAAGGCTGGTAGCCGACCCATGACGAACAAGAGTCGGAAGAACGGCATTATGGACAATAATCCTACATGTGTGGCTGCTCGATATGGTGCTGTTCGCTGATTCGCTGGGACAGACCACCAATGCCACCCAAAATAGATGCTTGTTTTCCGCGGTTTGACTGCGCAATTCAATATGGCAGCTTCCATCCATATGCATAAATACAAATATATAGATAAAAAATTAGTGTGCAAAATAAGATACACTGCATTTGACTGCAGTGTAATGAAAAAAACGTGAGACCCATTACTATCCAAATATATACAAATGTAATGGTCTGAGAACACAATGTAACCAGCATGGCAGCTCCAACCCCTTTTAAACAGATCTAGACACAGGGAATGTACTTTGCTTTCATTGAATTATTCTCACTTATGGAAAGTAATAGAAATGACGTTTGGTTACATTTTATGAACAGTTAAGTGATGTCCCTGAATTCCAGTAGGCCCTAAATTCTCCAATCCAGATGTCCGCATGTCAGATAGAAACCGTTTTATTTACTCTCACCAATCTAAACCAGATGCTGTAATATAAAGCTGCCATGCCGATTGCATATTGAAATGCCCTATACATTTAAGTGTGAGTTGTTCGTATAAAATAAATGATTTAGTTACTCAGTCTAATGTGTCTTACGTGCAGAAACCTCAGATTCATACAGATGGCACAAAACTGGGATTTAATTTCTAGTTGCTGCAAAAGATGGAGGCTGTTAGGGCATGCTGGGAGTTGTAGTTCTTAATGACAGTTTCTGTGGAACAGCTGATTTCTCTGCAATTAAACACGACTTTAAAAGTTAATTACTCCCTAATACCTCCCTAAAAATTATCAAAATGTACTTAATTCTCCTTTTAATCAATTACTGATGCTGCCTCTCTTCCTATTTCCCAGAATTCATGGTAGCTGGCGATGTCAGCCCTTTATAAGTGTTTTGTGCCAAATTAAGGAATTACCAGCAGCAGAGGAGCCTGGGGGAAAAAGGAGGAGCTACACCTCCAACTACACTCATTTATTAAGTAGTTGATACAATTTGCAGATTTGAAACCACAGTAGTTCGTTCCCCATTACATGCTGATTTCCCTTTAATTTTATTTATTACTTGACTCTGCTTCTCCTTTAAGGCGATACAATTAGCATTTAGGAAAAACAAGTCCAGTTTGAGCCTCTCTCAGACAGAAGGTTTATTTCCGCTGATTGCTGTGGGATTTATTACGGTGCCGTTATATTTGCTGAAAATCACAGAACATTATCACGATCGCTGCGCTTGGTTGGGAATAATTTCCCCTCATTAACTTTAGGACCGAGCTGTCTGATTTTGGCAACAAACTAACTAGACCGTATTGGAAATATGGGATTTGTGCTCCACCAATCACTTCGGCCTCTGGACCACCTGCTAGTCATCATCACCTTCCCCTTGTTTTCAAGTCAAGGTTACTGGCTCATCTGAATGTTCAGCAATAAACATTTCGTGTTCCTGTGGGCTGAATGCCACCCCCAGCCTATAGATGGAACGTGGAAAGGCAGATCATATTAACAGTAATCAGTAACCCATTCTACGCTAAACGATTTGGGATCCATATAGGTTCTCGTCTTGTGACCCTGACCAGATAGGAAACTTCATTATAATACTTTCTGCCAGGGAGTAGTGGCTCAGAAAAAAAAATCACAAACTCTGTATTTAGACGTTAAATAGATTCAGCCATGTTTACAGGTTTAAAGTAAAACCACATTATATCAAGTCACCACCCTTCTATTGACACCCCTTCCTTCATCAGGACCATTATCCTTTGTGGCTGGAAGTCTTCGTCTGAGGCAATGCAGGCACCATAGATTTCCGTTGCTATGGATAGAAGAGTAACGATAATAAAGGTTTATGGTGGACAATAGTGCTTATAAAGTTTTTCCAGAAATGGGTATGGAGGTAGGATCGATACTTCCTACCTCCTGCTATCATTTCTATAAAAAGGCGGCAGCATGAAGGAAACTGCTTCTGCCAGTCTTCCTGAGTGCTTCAGCACTATCTTTAATACAGAAAGACCCCGGGAACTAACCTGGCAGATAAAAACTATGTGCTGTAGCTCCTTAATAAAACAATATTGGGAGGTAGGGATAATGAACCCTTCCTCCCTGTTCCAGATACTTTTCATTTTAAAAAAAAGTACTTTTTACAGTATAGTAAAAATAAAGTAAAATATAGACCAGATTACAATGCAAAGCCAGTAGGGCCTAATGCAAAGCCTATAGCAGTAGTAACTGAGGGCGAGCCCACCATAGTGGCCTTATTGTTCCCATAAACCCTACTCTATATTTCCAATCTTAAATGTCTGGGGACAGGCAGTGTGCAGATTGGGTACAGATTGGAGAAGATGATGACCCATCTATTGGCCCCCAGAGAGAACTGAAACCAATTAGAGAAATTACAATGCTTGGGTTTGTCGAGTGTAATATAATAGGGCTGGTTTATGGCCGTTATTTATTAAGCCTCACCAGGGAAGGAATAAGTGCAAATTATTCCATGCTGCTACCTTATAAGGTTTCACTAACAAACCCTATAAAATCGAAAATCCCCCACTTAACCCTTCCGTCTTCGCCTGGCGAAATCCCCTTTTGCTCGTGCCTCTTTATCTCACTCTGTCTGGCCATTAACCCTTTTATTGGTTTGGCTCCGAGCGAATCGTTGTTTCTTCAAACAAAACTAACAGTGGAATCCCTGGTTGGATCCACTTACATGCTCCCCTGGCATTGCTATGGAACGGAACGTTAACGCGGAATGGTTATTGGGAAAATAGAAAACTTCTGGAATACCGGCTACTGTTAAGATTTTAGTAACACCCCTGAATGGTTTTATTTAGGTAAATCAAGGAGATGAAACTGTCTACAGGGGGTAAGAAACACGAGATGTAGAAAAAGAATTTACTTAAATGAAACCAGGTAGGGTTTAAAGGACATGTTCATCCCACCAAAAATACAGTGCCCAGAAGTGCTGTTAGTTAAACTGCCTAATTCCTGCCACCTCCTATATTTTCGTTTGAGTGATAAGAGAGCTTTCGCACATGCTCAGTAGAACGATGATCCTGAATTATCCTGCATTCATTGGCTATTATCCAAGATGGCCATGACTGTAGAGTCTACACGCTGTTAGCTGCAGTAATGGGGCAGCAGGAATCTGTGTGTATTACACTTTTAGGGTTTTGGTGTTTTTTTTAGTTGTAGATTAAATTTTATTTTATGGATAAATTTTCCCTTTAAATCCAACCTGGTTTAATTAAAGTAGATCTAAAGATATAGGCTGTACTGAGAGAATTATATCATTCTAAGTAGCCCAGGATTGGAGAAAACGTTGAATTTCATTTCGACATGGAACCTACCATAGTACCCAACATCCAGTGCCAACCCAATTGAATCAGAAATTTCAAAATTCGATGGATTTTTGGAAACCGATAGTTGTGAATCAAAACCCGGTCTGTTGCATATGACTATTAAGGATGACTTACAGGGTTATTCAATAAAAATTCTTATCTTTTAAAATGGTGCTAATTTTGCCCCAACCAATCAGATGTTAGTTTCAAATGTTAAATAATATCTGATTGGTTGGGGCAAAATTACAACCATTTTTAACTATAAGAACTTTTATTGAATCTCCCTGCATGTTTATTCTGCAGGTTTATGTCTATTACAGAG
This sequence comes from Hymenochirus boettgeri, assembly GCA_019447015.1. Lineage (NCBI taxonomy): Eukaryota > Metazoa > Chordata > Amphibia > Anura > Pipidae > Hymenochirus > Hymenochirus boettgeri. The sequence continues at coordinate 19,156,818 of CM033469.1, forward strand.
TAGCCATCAGTGACAGTTTTGAACCTGGTTTAAATTCAGAATTGGGATTTTGAAAATCCGTGGAATTGGTTTTGGAATTTTCAAAATTCAGCACTTGCCGTAAATCACGGTCGATAAAGACGTAACTGAAATTGGTCAGGAAATGATGTTACAAAATGTAAGAATTCTGTTTTAATTGGGTTCAAGTTGGATTTTTACTATGTTCTGCGGAACCGCTGGCAGGATGAAACTTGCCAGTTTTGTTCATTCCCATTACAGAATGGGATGCACAGTAATTCATGCACAGTGACTTGCCCCTCTCACCAGGGCTTTCAAGTAAAAACTGGGTGAACTGTCTGTGACCTCTCTGAAATCAAGACTAAGCAGTAAGAAAACCAATTGTTACTCTCTAGGATGGAAGGCTGCAGGTATCAGGAAATGATGCTGCTGATTAACATAATCCATCTTTTCAATTTAAAATTTCAAATCTTTAGTTTTCCTTTAATAGTATTCCCTGTAAACAGAGCAATGTATTTATCTTCAGGACTCACACTATCATTGCAGATAAGATTAGCAGCCGCAGCGTAAAGACGCCATTATTACGAGCTTGACTGACAATGTCTGATCTTATCATGTGAAAATGATGAAACCTTCCCATGGCCATCCGGAGGTTAATGTAATGCAGGCTCCATAGGGTAATGAAATCTTTAGAGGAAACCAGATTAATGGGTAACAAATGGTTCTTTAAGGATGACGCCTTTATTGGTATTATTGATACATAAAGACCCCAAGCTTTCTGGATATGAATCCTGGGGCATCCCTGGCTTGGTTTTCTCTTAATAAATTCTATTTTCCTGGTGCTAATGCCCGGTATATTAGTCCCTTAAACCATTTACTTTCCATCTTCAGACGCATAACGGTATCTTGATTTACGGTAAGGTGACCTAATGGAACTGATCTTAATATGGTGCAAATGGACCTTGGTGCCTCCTTAAAAACTGCTGCAGGCGAATTAAAAACCCCACAGAGCTGTTTATCCTCAACGCCAGACAAATAGCACCTGGAATGACCACTTACAGCTCTGAATGATACCGTAACAGTTACACCGTGTAAGAGATGTTGTTTCAGTCTGTGCTTGATGGGAGTCAGAGGGTCAGTACCTCGGGGGGAGACGGTTTAAAACAAAACGTGGATAGTCTGACGGAATTGTTTTCTAGTGGGGTTAATGTTCGCGCTGACGTCCTCAGCACCAGTTATTATGTTTAAATCCTTAGGGTTATTAAATAAAGTTCTGCAGTAACTTAGACAAGATCTAGTCTATAACAAGACCAAGTAATACCAGGTAACAGTGTCACCCTGCCTGGCCTGACATTTCCAGGGAGCTCTAATAACGGCCGCTGGTGGCCTGGTAATTCATAACCAGGTTCCACTTTTTCTAGTGCTATTTTATTGGATCTTTTCAATGTTTGTTTCAGGGGCAGTAAACATGGAGAGCAATGAGACAAAATATAATTATAATAATATAATGTTACGGGGAGACTTACCCAGAGCCGCAAGTGTTCCAGGTAAATCTGCCCACCAGAATTTAATATCGGCTTTGCAAGCTGGAGTAAATTCAAAATGGGATTGACTTATAGCTGGCGTTAAAAACACAATAATAAATCGCCAGTGCCAGTGGGTGTCTTTAGCATGAACTGGTACTGAATATGCCTGGCACCCCTGGATGACAAATGAGCACCGTAATGTTAAAATATTGCGTCAATGGCCCACCAGGCCCACCGTGGTGTAATGATAAGGAACAGAGCGAACTGTATTTAGCTGTCACGTGATTAGTTATTACACCGAGATCCTTTTCATGGAAAAAGTTACTTTGTCTTATTACGAACACCTGAAATAGAACAGAAGATATGTGAGCTGAGAGCACAAACCAGCTTAGGAGGGCCATGTCCTTACCACAGTGTGACTCCAGCACTTCACCTTTAATTATGGCAAATGCGGTGAGCCCATGGCAGGGCTGACATTTACACTTAACACATGTTTTTTCAGTTAACGAAAAACTGGGAAACGTTTTGCGGATTTTCCATTGAGGTTTAAACCCCGCGGTTAACGTTCGCTGTCCAACACTGGATTAGGTTGCACTGTAAAATGTGCGGATGATTTAAGGGCATTGTATGTAAAGCATGGCAGGTATGTTTGGTGACATTAGCGCTGGCTGTTAGTGATGACACAAATGATAATTCTGATGTTAACAGTAGGGGGCACTGTAGAGAAAGAGTTGGAAAAATGTTTCTGGAAGAGCAGTAAATCAAGCAACAGGCAGAGGTCAAAAACTGTCAGCAACAGAATTTAAATTATTTTTTTGGAGAAATTTAAGTTAGAAAAAAAAAAAACTGGAAGTTTTTAGGGTGATAAATAAAGTTATGTAGCTGCCAATAGGACATCAGTTTTAATGGGATATAAACTCTTAATAAACTAATTAACCAATTAATTGTGTAGGATTTAAAGTGCAACTGTAGTCTCCTAACAAGTTAGGTAAAAAGCCTGTAGTCTTTCCTTTATAAAGCTGGGTACACACAGTAACGATAAAGCCCCGATACCGTCGGATCCGACGGTATCGGAGCTTTATCGTTATGTGTGTACGCTCGTTTTCCAAACGAGCGCGTTTGTCATCTTTCAGTACAGATTTCTGAAAGATGACAGATCCTGTCTGTCATCTTTCAGAAATTTGTACTGTGTGTACCTAGCTTTATGCAGCCTGTGAGAAATTATTTTGCAGATACTGTTGAAACTTACTGCTTCCAGTAGCTTGAGTGACATCACCGGACCCCAGGGTCTGAGCATGCTCACTTAAGACTTAATGCTGGGAAAAACAGGAAGTACCTGCACAGACAGATGAGATGGAGGTGCAATTAATTCAGGCAGAGACTGGTCACATGGCTACAAGCTACTGAAAGCAGGAAGTGTTAAAGTTATATTGCTAAACCTTTCCAGTAAAATAACCTCACACGTTTTACCTATGAGAAGCAAGGTTCATTTTTAAGGTACAACAGAAGGACTTTTATTTAACCCGAACTTGTTTAGAGACCACAATTGCCCAATTTATCTCTTTTCCATAGAGGTCAATGAAATTGGCACTGTCTATGGTATTTTACTAGAAACACCGCCTAACCACAGTTGCACCAGCAATTAATACAAATGCAAAATAATCATTAGTGTTGTATATATGTATGTATTGTATGTATTTTTTATTTCTTGTTATGCTACCTGGATGTATTTATTTTACAATTTATAATAGCCACATGGTCATACATTATTAAAAACATCCATTAGTGTAAAATAACGAACATATTATACAATAACACCCAGTAGTGTTAATTAGCGCCACGGTCAGAAAATAGTACACTTTGTTTTATGAATTCTAAAGCGAAACTCCTTCTCCCCTCAGCCAGAGACATCAAATATCTACTAGGTAACCTGCCCATGACCTGTCTCAAGACAGGAATGCCAAAAACCTGAACTGAGGCCACACTATGCCGGATGGCATTGCATGTGAAAAGCGTGCACATTGACACGATCCGACTAATAGACTGTGATTGAAATACATGCGATCCGCCCCAAAAAATCGTTACTGCTTGCGCTCTGATAGCGGACCACAGGGCACCCACAGGTCTTAGAGAAGATTTCAGAGGTGAGATTTGTAGAATTTAGACTCATTTACGTTTTAGATTAACAGGGAGATTCAATAAAAGTTCTTATCGTTTAAAATGGTGCTAATTTTGCCCCAACCAATCAGATCTTATTTAATATTTGCAAGATAACATCTGATTGGTTGGGGCAAAATTTAGCACCATTTTAAACGATAAGAACTTTTATTGAATCTCCCTGATAGTGTTTCTGCATGCCAAGGTTAAATATTATAAAAGATAAAAAGTGCAACAATTTTTTTTTAATAATAATAATAATAATAAAAGGTTGTGAAGGTGCCCTGATATTTTGATTCAATTGTTGCTTTTAGTTTCAATTCCAGGTCCTTTTCAACAAAAATATGGAGTGCAAGGGTTAACGTTGCATGCTGTATATTTCATCTCCCTATTCAAGTAATGTTTGCCCCTGGGATTTCAGTTTACATTCTGTCCTTCTGTAACTGAACAGACGGACTTACACGTGACGCATTCTTTGAATGTCCCGCAATCGGCCAATGAATGATCTGAGCGGTGAGCGTTTAGCACCTCCGTGTACAATTAGACGTCCATTAATAAACACGCGTAGATCCCCTAACTCACGAATCTGATACTCGGCCAAGGAAAACTCAGCGTGACATTTAAACATTTAAATGTAATACCAACTGAAAAATGAGCTGTTCGCCCCTGACTTGCAGCAGAAACATAAATACATATGGTTTCTATATTCCAATAAATCATATTCATATGGAATAATCATTCTCCCAAAATTTATGAAAGGAAATGGTCCTGTTTCTTGGTCGTTTTTTTTTCTCTTTAGAATTCTAATTTTTTTTTTATATTATTATTGTGCTTTTCCAAGAGAAGGGTCAGTGTGCAGAGCATGATGGGACATTTTTTTAAGCCCCCGCATTGGACACATCTGGATCTTGTTTCTAAAGTTAATGTGATTGAGCAGAAAAACTTAACGTATGGGGGTGGGAAATTGAGGCTGTTGGTGTTAGGGAGTTGTTATACGAGTCTCTATTGTGGTTATGTGCTGTAAGATGTGTACGTTCGGCCTCTTTATATTGGTGGGGTTGGGTATGGGCCAATCCCTGTAGTTTTGTATAGGTAGAAATAACTCCCAGCTTAAGGGCCATATTAATAAAGGCGTGGTATTGCCATGCGATAGTCATATACAGCAATGTTACTGTATGGGCGATTGGTAATTTACGGGCACGATCGTTAAAGGCACGGTGTCACAAAATAGCAATAACGTGCCTTTATTAATATGGCTCATTGTGTTGCTTCCATACGTTTGTTTAGAGAAGGAATCCACAACTTTGTAGAATATTTTTCTACGGGTCTCAGGTGGCCCAGAGAGGAAAGATTAGCTAAATGTAAAGGAAAGCTAACGTCTAATAATAAAGGACAAGCTTAGGTTAAAAATATATTTTGCTCAACTTACAGCCCCCAAACTGCTTATTAAAGAAACGTATCACTTGAGTTTTTAACCCATCCTATTGGTTCGGCCATGGTCAGTGCAACTTATAGACTGGTCACTCAACTATAAACCATCTTAGATTTGTGGTTTTGAGGGAGAATGGACAAAGGAGAGAGAGTGAAATCTTGGGATGGAGTGAATGGAATCTATTGTGTGTGCTAGACACTGCACTTATATTCCAGAATTGTGGATAAGATGTGTGTGTGCAGTGTGACTATAAGATGGAGGTGTACGGTGTGGTATATCTCAGGCTCTGTGCAGACGGTACGTCCGGCCCTGGGCTCTGCTCTCCTTTCCCTCATCCAGATTCTCATTGTGAACAGAGAGGTGTTTACAGGCCCATGAGCCCTTGCCAAGTATGATGTAGGAAGTTCACATTTCTAATGTTCTCTCCGAGGAGGTTTTATTACAGTTTAAATGGAAGACGCCAGGCCAGCTGTAAAAACAGGGGTTGGAGAGGGTCCCACCTAAGCCCCTTTCGGTCACCCCCTTTCCCACAATCCATTTCCCACCTCCAGTCTTTCTTTTTCTGGTGATAATATAGACCCCCCTACCCTGCAGCACACATGCGCTAGGACAATGGAATGTTGATGTCAGAATGGAACCTTCTCGGTCATCAGGGCTGCAAACTGGGTCACTGGAATATCTTAAAGGTTCTTGACTTAACACCTGGTCTTTAAATAGCTTCATATCAAAATAAACCATATTGTCTTCTGCTTTTAAGGGCAGTCAAACCCATCACCAAAAAATGATCTACACATTTGTCACAGGCCGCACTGTAAACGCTAATCAGTCTTAGTTTGCTACTCACACGGAAACATATTTTAAAAAGCTATGTTGGCTAGTGGACTGGCTGGCAAGCTGATTTGTGAACTGGCTGGAAGGCTGGCTATTTGAATTCACACTTGGTCAACACAACTCTGATTGGTTGTTGTAGTCCTGCTGACAGTTGTGTTATTGTCATGCAGATAATGTGTAAACCAAAGATTCATTGTGACAAAACTCAGTCCACCTCTATTCACAGATAAGATATATCAATTTCTGTTATTCCCTATAAAAAAGGACCAATGTTTGCTGCTATGAGATAGATAAATAAATAAACTAAGGAGTTTCTACCTGGTTATCAATTCATACAGTCCCCGCTAATAAATAAAAAAAACTGCTTCTGCCAGGCTTCCTCAGTGCTTCAACCCTATCTTTAATACCAGGAAGTCCAGGACGCTAACCTGGCAGATGAAAACTGTACATAGGAATAATCAGTCCTATCAAGGCAAATACTTTTCACTCATTCCACGAGTGAGGGTAAGTCACACTAAAACCAAGGACAGTATATACTGGTATATATTGTTTATCCAATGGTTAACGCGTCAACACAGAGGAGTCTGGGAAATATGCCCTTCTTTGGGTAAAGTGCAGCAGAAAAGACGCTTTTGCAATAAGATAAGCTGAAATTAGACTTAAAAGCCGAAGAAGGTCTATAAATAAGCTGTTCTTTTTGTGAAATATGTTGTTTTGACAATTCCCTTCTGTGCTTAATTGCTGTGCGAATGTATTTACCAACTGGGAAAGAGCATTGATGGCAGTAATGTTATTCACATTGCTATATTGTTATTATTTGTTTCAATTTCTTTTTAATGTAATAATAATTCAGCAGGGGGCATCGTCAGAGGAAGCAAGGGGGTGGGGGCAAACTGGATGTAATTAAAGGGGAACTAAAGGCACAATGTAAACCGCTGGATTCCAGCCTTATTCTTGGCAAAGTCTCCATTCGTCACTGTCTGACATCACACAAGATAACTGAAAACTAAATTCCCCACATGAATGAGGATATAACGTCAATAATGCTCCTCCTCTTTTACCCAAAATCCTCTGCTGCTGTTAACACCATTCGGATAATTCTCCATTTGGCGTTAGTTTTGAATGGTAAAGTATAAATAGAGAAGTTTAGGTTTTCATTAAACCAGAGATATCTCCAGAATCATATAAATTTAGTTAGCTTATTTAGTATTAAAAAACAAAAAACAAAACTGTGTATGTATTAATAGTGTTTAATGTATTTAATAGTAATTCTTTATTCAGGCTATGTACCATTATCACTGACCTGCTAACAAGAAGTCCTCAATATGATTAGTGCATTATGGGAAAATATGCAGCAGATATATATATATATATATATATTTTTTTTTTTTTTTTTTTTTTTTGTTTGTTTGTTTTTTTTTGTTTTGTTTCCCTAATTATTTATTTCTATTTAAATATTTATATGCCTTTTCCAAAATGTATATTGGTAATCCACTTTGCATAAAAGTGAAAAAAATAAAAATAAAACATCCACCCTGCATCCTTCAGAATTCTTCTAATATACACGAATTGAGTCTTAGTTCCCCTTTAACAATCCCTGTGTGATATTTTGCCTCTCTGCTGAAATGGGAAACCATCTTCTAATGGAATGAGGGGATCACGTAACATTCACTATTTTATTGCCATTTTATTGGGGGAGGTGTGACTCTTGGAAAAGCCAACAGGAGCATTCACCTTCAGTAGACTCTGTAATCAGAGAGGGATTAAGATCATATGGGGCCCAAGGCAGTGCCATCATTGAGGGCCCATTTTTTTGCTACATATATTGTATAGACAGTTTTTCTGAAGCTGGGCCCCTAGAAGTTTTCTGGGCCCTATGGGTTGCCTTGTGGATAATCCTGCTCTGTCTGTAATCATGGGATCTTTTCTTTATCACACTTACACAAGGGGGTTATACAGTTATATACATACACCGTATACAGTATATATATATACAGCTTGCAGTAATTACAGTTATGGGGTGTTGTGTATAGTATCTGTGTGAGCATGTGTAGTGCCTTCACAGAGACAGGGAGATTCAATAAAAGTTCTTATCGTTTAAAATGGTGCTAATTTTGCCCCAACCAATCAGATGTTATCTTTCAAATGTTAAATAACATCTGATTGGTTGGGGCAAAATTAGCACCATTTTGAACAATAAGAACTTTTATTAAATCTCCCAGCTGGTATATAAACTCCATGTGCTACTTACCTTCTTACACCCCCAGGAATTTACCTGGAACATTTTTGTAATTTGGATTTGTACTGACTTTCTCTATAGGTATATAAAATAATATATCAGACTGCAATGAGACTTTACTCTCATGGGAATCCATTCATTATTCCAGTTTTAACAGCACGTTACATATCTGTATAACTTTCACCACTAAATAGATACAATCATTGTTATTATTAACAAGTCAAAACAATTTGAATGTTAAGGTTTAGATGCTGGAACATTGTAAAAACAGGGAGAAACCATTTTGTATAATTGGTTATTTGTATATACAATATCACTTTAAATATTTAACCTATGAGGTCATTGCATTTATTGTATCTATGAGGTCATTGCACTGTGCTTATACTAAAAGAGATTTGTCTAGAGAGGGGCATATTTATTAAGCATTGTATTCTTACGCAAAACATGCCCGCACATCCGGTGCTCGCGATTTAATATCGCATTTGACATAAAGATTTAAACGCTGGCTGATAGCACAAAGACTATGGATGTTTCTAGACATATTAAAGCAGAAATAAAAATAATAATAGAATATTGGATGTTTTCTCTTGTAATGGGATTGTCCTGCTTCTGGCTTTGTAGATTTCGTGTCTCTTGAATCCCTGGTTTTGACATTGATTGACTTCCATATCCTGACCCTTGGCTTGGCTTTGACTGACCCCTTGAGCTGGTTCTGTGGCTTTGATATCCATCAACGTCTGTCTCTTCACCCTTGCCTTGGTGTGAACACTGAATGACCCCTGGCTTGGCCTTGACTTCTCTTTGTGACTCTGTGTGTGGTGTTAGTTAATAGGGCAACATCCCCAACATTAGGGACTCTGGAGAAAAGTTCATTTAGACCTTGGGGTTCTATTCCCAGATCTACAAAATAACATTTTCCGTAAGTTTTTTAATTTATAATGAAAAGATTTAAATCCTTATTACATGTGAAACAAACCCAACGTCAGTAATGTTAGTTCTCCTTTAAAATTAGAATAGTTCCCCGACATTTCAATCAATATAACAAATGGAAAATCAGGTTCACAAAGACTAAAACAGAGAACAAAAATAGCTGAGACCGAAGCAAGACCAAGTATGTGTACGGTAGAAAGGGTCAGCGTTAGGGCCCCCTGGAAGAAGAATTATGAAGAACAATCAATAAATGAGGATAAGGAAAATCTGACATGTTAAATACATATTTTCTTTAGTATTTAGAAGATGTCAGGAAATGGTTGGTACAGTTCCAATGTCTCTAGAATGTTCAAAATCACCTAACACAGGAAGTTCCAGAGAGCAGATTAAGTAGGATCAACGTTGATAGAGCACCTGGCACAGATGGAATCTACAGACGTATGTTCAACAGGACTGACTGCTTTATCTAATGTTTGTAGGGCCCTGTTTAAAGGACAAGTAAAGTACATGTTCATGAGAATGTCTAAATGGTCATTTCTTGCCATTGAAATTCATTAGTATGAACAGTTACAATCAATATATTGGTCGGTCGTCTGTCGGTAGAAGGAAAAATTTGCCAGATGCTATTTTGATCCAGCTGACCGATTCTGCTTATTAATACAAAGGATGGGACAAACTTTACCGGTAAGGTCGGAAACAATTGCAGGTGGCATTTCTACACAAGATAATTGCAGGTGAGAGGGCTGGTACACATGGGTTAATAATTCACCCAGCATGGTATTGTGGTTGATTGGGTCAAAATATCATCCAATGTTTACGTAAGCAATCGTCTTAAAATGATAGCGAACATATAGACAGAGCTTCACCTACGTATGTGCGCTAAAGTTCTTAGTGGAATCCCTCAGGGTTCTGTACAGAGCCCACTTCTATTTAATGTTTATAAATGACTTAGATAGGGCATTGCAGAGCTTTGGAAACTTCCAATGATGTGCAATTGCTGCAAGCAGACCTAGATAGATTATCAATATGGGCAGCAGAATGGCAGATGGGATTCAATGTTGATAAATGTAAGGTGATGCATTTGGGATTTAATAATCCTGGTGCCACCTGCACCATAAATAACTCTGTGTTAGGTGCATCTGTAATGGAAAAAGATTTGGGGGTTCTGGTAGATAACAGACTTAGCTATAGCAATCAATGTCAGACAGCAACGGCTAGAGCTAGCAAGATATTTTCTATTAAAATGAGGGGAATAGATTCAAGGGAGAAACATATTATTGATTAGAAGAAAGGAAGTTTCATCTTAAGGTTAGGAAAGGTTTCTTTAGAGTGAGAACGGTGAAACTGTGGAACTGTCTTCCAGCAGATGTGGTAATGGCAAGTTCTTAAATAGATTTAAGAGAGGGCTGGATACGTTTCTAGAATTAAAAATAATTGTGAATTACTGGTAGTTCTGGTTGGTATAGGGATACTATATAATATTGAGAATTACTGGTATTAATACATATACTGTAGTTCTGGTTGGTACAGGGATACTATATAATATTGAGAATTACTGGTATTAATACATATACTGTAGTTCTGGTTGGTACAGGGATACTATATAATATTGTGAATTACTGGTATTAATACATATACTGTAATGCTGTAGTTTTGGTTGATCCAGGGATACTATATAATATTGTGAATTACTGGTATTAATACATATACTGTAGTTCTGGTTGGTACGGGGATACTATATAATATTGTGAATTACTGGTATTAATACATATACTGTAGTGATAATTTTCTATCGTCATTTGGAGTCAGGAAAGAGTTTTCCCCCCTTTCAGTTGGGTTCTTTTTGCCTTCCTCTTGATCAACTGTTAGGTTTGAAAAAGGTTGGACTAGATGGACGTATGTCTTTATACAACCTCAATTACTATGTTACTATGTAGTCGTTTGCCTCAGCCTCTTTTTCTTTACCATATCTGAAAAAGGCATAAACTTCTAAAATTTCTACCCAGTCATGGAATTTATTCACCCCTGATTCTTTAAAAGGTAACTATGGTCTTCATACAAGTGCCTTTACTTTAAAAGAGCACATTCATACCTCTAAAATGAACATTCTTCTAGCTGGCTGGTCTTTCCAGCTAGCACTTGACCAGCACCATTACTCTGCCCCCACTGCCACAGACACTGAGCATGCCCAGTTGTATCCTAATGCTGCATCACAAGTCCTGCCCCCAACGTTCTTAATGATTTTTAAAGCTAGCCCCAAACCTAAAAATAAAACAAGGTAGTACAAAGGACAGAAAATGGTTGCAGGCCTTTAAATAACTTCAGAAAATATTCAGGGTTATTCAATAAAAGTTCTTATCGTTTAAAACGGTACTAATTTTGCACCAACCAATCAGATGTTAACTTTTAAATGTTAAATAAGATCTGATTGGTTGGGGCAAAATTAGCACCATTTTAAACGATAAGAACTTTTATTGAATCTTCCTGATTGTTTTTTGCTTCTTAAACAGCATCATGTGACTGTTACGCACTTTTCTTGTTTATCCTATACTGAGTATAACATATAAGACCCAGAGAAGCTAGAGACATCATCCTAAGCTTGTTTGAAAGGTATTAGAGAGCTATTTTAAATAGAGGACTTGTGTGGAGACCACAGTTACCCTTTAAATACAATTAACAAAGAACTTCTCACTCAAGCCCTTATTCTCACCATACATGGTCCAATGGCTGCACAATGGTTCAGCCGATCGATACTTCACCATCAATGCTCAGTCAGCGAGTATAGATTGAACTATACCACCTTCGATCTTTAGCACATTTCAAAATCTGTTTAAGACTATGTGTCCGGTCAAAAAACTTGACCCATAAATGACTAGTTTTCGCTCCAATTATTCCAGACAAGCTTCTCATATTTCTAAACGTAGCAATGGGCTGCCATTCACACTACTGCCTCTTTGCTAGGGTAAGCAGACACTAAGACAACATATAGAAGCTACAGCAGAAGTTAAGCACACACACATTTGCTTTCAAGAAAAACACTTTCCCTATTTAATGACCATAATGTGCCATCCAGTGATTTCTCTGGGTATGAATAAATGTTTCCAAAGTACTGACTTCCTGTTTGCTGGACCCATAATATTGTCCGATATGGCCTCAGTAACTGGGTTGATTCAGTTGCTCAGTAGAGATCTGAGCATGTGTGACCCATCCAACAGCCAATCAGTAGATATTACTGTTGGGAACATTCCAAGAAAGTGGTGCATCCTGGGAAGGACCGTTACAGAACCTAAAATGTCAGCTCACTAATGACCACAGCAAAGGGGGGCAGACAATATCTAGAATACCTAAGTATGTTTAATATAGATACATATTGTTATTAATAATGTTTTTCTTCCATTGATCCTCCCCTTTAAGAGTCTGGGAATTATTTTTAGAAAAAAAACAACCTAAATAAAACCTCTGATCTATTTTAATTTGTCTCTGATTGATTGATGTAAAGAAGATCCTGTTGATTAATGGAACATTTGTGATTCTTTTAACAAGAGCAGGAAAGGAATTTTCTCTATGGAAGACAATTTTATGCTTTACAGGATTATCCTGATTTCTCACGCTGAGAACTGATACGTTCCCAGCAGTTAAAGATACACTGATTTACAACAACAAACATGTTTAAATAAAACAGCATGGGTGTTTTAAACAAAGAAGAAGAATTCTCAGCTCTAACCAAATAATCTTGGAAATCAGGACCTCGTAGAAAGTCCTTTGTACGTGGGCCAGTCTGACATGGTGACCTTGGACTTGGTTGTCTGAAGCTCTCCTAGTTGCTTCGAAAGTAAACCTTATAGATCTTTAGTTATATGTTCTACTGTCTCTGTTGACATCACAGGCAGACTATTTTCTGTAGAACCTAATGGAAAGTTGTAAAATACAACACATTTATTGAAAGGAGGAGACATGCTAGTGTGCCCAAACCAAATTTAACGCAAGGTGGTGTGCAATGGTTGGGATACTGTACACTTCTGAGGCACTGTCCAATGTCAGGAGGACCAAGTAGGGAACTCTGGATCTACAGTACCTTTGCCATTAGGCCCTAGGCGATACCCAAAGTACCAAAAGAAACGATGTGTCACTGTCAGCACTATGCTTTACATAAAGTTATTGAACACTAATGGTGCTTCCTCATCAGGTTTTTATTGAGTTTCAAGGGAAAGTTTGATTTGGGCAATCTGAGGTTGGAAATGTCCCACCCTCACTATGTCCCTGTGTATCACCCTATCCCTATTGATAATATATATTAGGTACCTGGCTAGTGTTCCCAATCACTATTACTGTAGGTAAAATGAATACAGAACAGACACAGTAACCCTTCCTACACTTTCCCCTTGTCTCTGTCCCTTGTCCCACCCTCACTATGTCCCTGTGTATCACCCTATCCCTATTGATAGTATATATTAGTTACCTGGCTAGTGTTCCCAATCACTATTACTGTAGGTGAAATGAATATGATACATAGAAACAGGACACCAGTATAACCATTCAGTACACTTCTTCCCCTTGACGCTGTCCCTTGTCCCACCCTCATGTATGTCCCTGTGTATCTACCCTATCCCCTATTGATAGTTATATATGTATACGGTACCTGGCTAGTGGTCCAGACTATCACGATTACGGTAGGTGTGAAATGAATACAAGAACGGAAGCTTAGAACATTCCTACACTTTCCCCTTGTCTCGGTCCTCTGTTCCACCCTCACTATTGTCCCTGTGTATCACCTATCCCTTTCATAGTCTGATTTAAGGTACCTGGCTAGTTTCAATAATCACTATTATCTGAGTGAAATGAAAGACGAAACAGACACAGTTACCCTTTCCTACACTTTCCCTCTTGTCTCTGGCATTGTCCCACCCTCACAATGTCCCTGTGTATCCCCCTATCCCTATTGATAGTATATACAGGTATCCTGGCTAGTGTTCCCAACACTATTACTGTAGTATGAACTGCATACGAACAGACACCGTAACCCTTCCGACACTTTCCACTTACTCGGTCCCTTGTCCCACCCTCACTATGTCCTGTGTATCACCCTATCCCTATGTTGATGTATATATTAGGTTACCTGACTAGTGTTCCCAAATCACTATTACTGTAGGTGAAATGAATCAACAGAACAGACACACAGTAACCCTTCCACACTTTCTACCCTTGTCTCGTTCCCTTGTCCCACCCTTTCACTAGGTCCCTGGGTATTCACCCTTATCCCTTAGTGCATAGTGATTGTACTTACGGTACCTGGGCTAGTGGCTTTCCCAATCACTATCTAGTTAGGTGAAGATAAATATAGTAACAGACACTTAGGTAACCCTTCCTAATTTCATCTTGTCTCTTGTACTCTTGTCCACCTACTACCAGTACTATGTCCCTGTGTATACCTATCCCTATTGATAGTATAGATTAGGTACCTGCGTAGTGTTCCCAATCACTATTTGTAGGTGGAAGATGAATAAAGACAGACCAGTAACCCTTCCTACCCACTTTCATCTTGCTCTCTGTCCTGTGTTCACCTCCTCACTATGTCCCTGTGTATCACCCCTATCCTAGTGATAGTATATATGTTAGGGTAACCGCGCTAGTGTTCTCCAATCACTATTACTGTTAGGTGAAATGAATATGAACAGACACATCAGTAAACCCTCCTACCACTTTCCCTTGTCTCTTGTACATGATGTTGTTCCCACCTTAACTATGTCCTTGGTGTGCACCCTATCCCATTGGATAGTATATATTAGTTAGAGCCATGGCTAGTGTTTCCCCAATCACTTTATTACTGTAGGTGAAATGAATACAGAAAAGACACAGTAAACCCTTCCAACACTTTCCCCATTGTGCTCTGTCCCTTGGTCCTACCCTAACTATTGTCCCGGTGTATCCACCTCCTATCCCTATGATAGTGTATATTATATAGGTAATCCTGGCTAGTGTTCCCACTCACGTTACTTAGGTGAAATGAATACAGACAGACACAGTAACCCTCCTACACGTTCCCATTTTGTCTCTGTCCTTGTCCCCCCTCACTATGTCCCTGTGTATAACCACTATCACTATTGATAGTGAGTTTTAGGAACTGCTAGTGTTCCCAATCACTATACTGTAGGGAAATAGCTACAGATCAGGACCAGTAAAACCCTGCCAACACTGGCCCTTGTATCTGTGCCTCTGTCCCATCCTGAACTATGTCCCTTGTGTATCACCATACCTATTGATTAGTCTATATTAGGTGTACCTGGCAGTGTTCCCTAATCCACTATTATGTAGGTGAAATGAATTACATGAAAACGGGACACAGTAAAACCCGCCTGACCTACTTTCCCCTGTCTCTGTCCATGTTGGTCCCACCATCACTATTGTTCCTGTGTATCAACACCTTATCCCATGATAGATATATTAGGTAACCTGGCGTAGTGTTCCCAATCACTATTACTGTGTGTGAAATGGAAACAGATAACAGACACAGTAAACCCACCTTCCTTTACACTTTCCCCTTGTCTCTGTCCCTGTTCACCCTCACTATGTCCCTGTGTATCACCCTATCCCTATTGATAGTATATCTTAGGTCCCCGGCTTTAGTGTTTCCAATCACTGTATTATCTGTTAGGTGAAATGTTGTTGAATACAGAACAGACAACAGGAACCCTTCATACCTTTCCCTTGTTCTGTCCCTTGGTCCCACCCTCACTATGTCCCTGTGTATCACCCTGATCCTATTGATAGTATATATTAGGTACCTGGCTAGTGTTCACAAATCACTATATTACTGTAGGTGAAATAGATACCAGATCAGACACAGTAACCATTCCAACACATTCCCCTTGCTCTGGTCCTTGTCCACCATAAACTAGGTCCTGTGTATCCCCTTATCCCTATGCTAGTATAGTTAGTAACTGGCAGTGTTCCCATCATATTACTGTAGGTGCAATGAATTACAGGACAGACCACAGTAACCCTGTCCTACACTTTCCCATTATCCCCTCTGTCCCTGGTCCCACCCTTCACTGATGTCCCTGGTATCACCCTATCCCTATTGATAGTTTTTGTTATGTATTAGGTCTGGATAGTGTTCCCAATCACTATTACTTGTAGGTGATATATGATATACAGAACAGACACAGTAAATAAGACTTCCTACACTTTCCCCTTGTCTCTGTCACCTCGCCACACCTCTCTATGTCGTGTTGGTATCACCTATATCCATATGATAGTATATATTAGGTTACTGTGGCTGTGGGTCCCCAATCACGTATTTGACTGTAGGGGTCAATGAAATAGGAAACAGAACTACAGTAACACCTTCCTAAAATTTCCCCTTGTCTCTGTCTCTTGTCCTACAATCCCTCACTATGTCCTGTGTATCACCCTATCGCCCTATTGATTAGTTTATATTAGGTACCTGGATAGTGTGTCCTCAAATCACTATTACTGTAGGGGAAATGAATACAGACATGGAAACAGTAACCCTTCCTACCACTTTCCCCTTGGCTCGTCCCTTGTCCACTCCTCACTATGTCCCTGTTGGATCACCTATCCCTATTGATAGTATGAGACTTATATGGTACCTGGTCTAGGTTCCCAATCACTATCATGTAGGTGAAATGAATACAGAACAGACACATTAACCCCTTCTACACTTTTCCTTGCTCTGTTCACCTTGTACACCCTCACTTATGGCCCTGTGTATGACCCTATCACCTATTGATAGTTATATTAGTTTACCTGGCAGTCTCCCAATCACATTACGTAGGGAAATGAATATAGAACAGACAAAGTAACCCTTCCTCATCACTTTCCCCTTGTCTCTGCTCCCTTGCCCACCCTCAATATGTCTACTGTGTATCACCCTATCCCTATTGATAGGATATATTAGGTACTGGCTAGTGTTCCCAATCACTTTTTACTGTAGGTGAAATGATAATGACAGAAACAGACACAGTAACCCTTCCTACACTTTCTATTGTCTCTGTCACCCTTATTGTACCCACCCTCACTATGTCCTGTGGACCCCCGACCCTATTGATAGAGATGTAGGTACCTGGCTAGTGTTTCCCAAATCACTATTACTGTAGGTGAGTGAAACAGAACAGACACAGTAACCCTTTCCAACACTTTCCCCTTGTCGCTGTACCTATTTGTCCCACCATCACTATGTCTCCTGGTATCCCAGTTATATCCCTTTGATAGTATATATTAGGTACCGGCTAGTGTTCCCAATCATCCTTTTTATTCTTGTCTTCCCTTTTAGATCTATTACTGTAGGGTGAAATGAATATAGAACAGCACGAAGTTTCACCCTTCTTTACACTTTAACTTGTCTCCTGCCCTTGTCCCACCTCACTAGTCCCGTGTATCACCCTATCCCTATTGATAGTATATATTAGGACTGGCTAGTGTGATCCCCATATCACTATTACTGTAGGTGAAATGAATACAGAACAGTACACAGTAACCTTCCTACAGTCCCTTGTTCCTGTTCCCTGTCCCACCTCTCACTATGTCCATTGTTGTTATCACCCTTATCCCTTAATGATAGTATATATTAGTGACCCGCTAGTGCTCCCAATCACTATTACGTAGGGATAATGAATACAGACAGGACACAGAGACACCCTTTCTACATTCTCCTTTGTTCTGTTCCTTGTCCCACCCTCACTATGTCCATGTGGATCCCCTATCCATATTGGATAGTATATATTAGTTACCTCGCTAGTGTCCCAATCAATATTACTGTAGGGAAATGAATACAGAACAGACACAGTAAAACCCTTCTCTACCACTTTCCCCTTGTCTCTGTCCTATGTCCCATTCCTCACTATTGTCCCTGTGTCTCACCGTTATAAAGATTGTGATTAGGTAGATATTAGGTGACCTTCGCTAGTGTTCCAATAACTTTTACTTGTAGGTGAACTGAATACAGAACAGACACAGTTAAAACATTCCTAATTTCTCTTGTCTCTGTCCCTTTGTCCCACCCTCAATATGTCCCTGGTGATCACATTTATCCTATATAGTATATAGTTAGGACCTGGCTCGTGTTCCCAATCCACTAGTTACTGTACGGGAAATAATATAGAATGACACAGTAACCCTTCCTAATACTTCCCCTTGTCTCTGTCCTTGTCCACCTCCACTATGTCCTTGTGTATCACCCATCCCGATTGATAGGTAGATATTAGGTACTGGATAGTGTTCATCCAATCAATATTACTGTAGGTGAAATGAATACAGACCGACACGTAGTAAGCCTTCCTACACTTTCCCCTTTGTCTTCTGTCTTGTTCCACCCTCACTATGTCCCTGGTATCGACCCTATCCACTTTGATATTATATATCAGTGACCTGGCTAGTGTTACACAATCACTATTTACTGTAGGGAAATGAATGACAGAACAGGACACTTGCGTCGCCGTTGGTAGTGAATCATCCGGATTGCGCAGTAGGAGTGTGGTATTGTCTGGATTAGGTATGCGGATCGCAGCGGCTACGCCGGACAAGGTGAAGGGAAACATTGACTCGAGTATAAAACCGAGGTAGATTTTCAGGCTTTTTTTAAAGCCTGATAACCTCGGTTTTATACTTCGAGTATATACGTGTTAGGTATCCTGCTAGTGTTCCCATCATTATTACGAAGGTGCAGGATGAAACAGAACAGACTATTCAGTCACCCTTCCTACCACTTTCCCCTTTCTCTGTCCTTGTCCCACCCTATCCCTATTGATAGTTCTATATTAGGTACTATGTGGCTCGGTGCTAATCACTGTTTATGTAGGGAAATGAATAGCAGAAACAGAAAACAGTAAACCTTTACCTACACTTTCACTGTCTCTGTCCCTTTGTCCCTTGTCCCCCCGCACTTATTGTCCCTGTGTATTCACCCTCCCCTCGCTATTGATAGTATATGATTTAGGTTCTCCTGGCTAGTGTTCCTGATTCACTATTTACGTAGGTTGATATCTGAATAAGAGACACAGGACACACAGTAACCCTCCTACATTTTACCTGTCTCTGTCCCTTTTTGTCCCACCCGCACTATGCCCTTGTGTATCACCCTATCCCGGTTTTGGAGATTCATATAGTAGGTACCTGGCTAGTGTTCCAATCACTATTACTGGAGGGAATAATGAATACAGAACAGCACTTGCGTCGCCAGGAATCAGTGATATCATCCGGTATGGCGCAGAGGCTGTGGAGCGAGGATCGGATCGCAGCGGACCGCCGACAAGGTTAAGGGAAACATGGACGCAGTATAAAACCGCACGTGGTCTGGTAAGATTTTCAGGCAGTTTTTTAAGCTATTATGAAATGACTTTCAGGTTTATCACTTCGAGTATATACGATGGCCTGGCTAGTTTCCCAATCACTGATTATTGAAGGTGAATGAATACAGAAACGACCCAGTAACCCTTTGACTTACACTTTCCCTTTGTCTCTGTTGTTTCCCGTTGTACACCATCCAGTTCTTATCCTATTGGATAGTTATATATTAGGTACATGTGCTTAGTTTAGAGCCCTAATCACTGTACTGTAGGGAAATGGAATACAGAACAGAACAGTAACCCTTCCTTACACTTGCCACTTGTTATGTCCCTTTGGCCTCCTTGTCCCACCCTCACTATTTCCCTGTGTATCACCCTTCTTTATTGATGTATATTTATTAGGTCCATGGTAGTGTTCCTGCCCATAGTACTGTTAGGTGAAATGAATACAGAACAGACACGAACCTTGTCCACATCTTTCCCACTGTTGTCTCGGTCCCTTGTCCCCACCCTCACTATTGTCCCCTGTGTATCTAGCCTATCCTATTGATTAGTACTATATTAGGTAACCTGGAATGTTATCCAATCACTATCTGTAGAGTGAATATGCTTACAGGACAGACACAGTAAAACCTTCAATACTTTCCCCTTGTCTCTGTCCCTGGCCACCACCCGCACGTATGTGTCCCTGTGGTATCACAATATCCCTATTTATAGTTTATATATTAGGTACATGGCTAGTGGTTCCCAATGCACTAGTACGTACGGTGAAAGAAATACGAACAGACACAGTCGACCTCTTCCTACACTTTCCGCTTGTTCTGTCCCGGTCCTCACCCTCACTTATGGTCCTTTTGTGTATCACCCTATCCTCTTTAGTGATAGTATATTTAGGTACCGGCTAGTGGTTCCCACAATCACTATTACGTAGGTGAAATGAATACAGAAACAGACACAGTTAACTACTACATTTCCCTTGTCTCTGTCCCTTGTCCCCACCTCACTAGGTCCCTGTGTATCACACTATATCCCTATTGATAGTATATTTAGGTTACCTTGGCATAGTGTCCCAATCACTATACTGTAGGTGATGAATGAATACAGAACAGAACCACAGAACCTTCCTACATTCCCCAATTGTACTCTATCCCTTGGTCCCATCCCTCTAATCTGTCCATGTGTGTTCCACCCTATCCCCCTATGATAGTATATAATTAGGTACTGGCTAGGGTTCCCAATCACTAGACGTAGGTGAAAATGAATACAGAAAACAGCAGTAAACCCTGCCATTACACTTTCCCCTGTCTCTATCCCTTGTCCCACCCCTCATCTATGGTCCCTGTGTATCTACCAATCCCTATGTTGATAGTATATTATTAGGTACCTGGCTCGGGTTCACATAATCACTATGACTGTAGCGTGAAATGAATACAGATAACAGACCACTCGTAACCCTTCCTACCTCACCTTTCCCCTTGTCTTGTCCATTGTTCCAACCCTAATATGTCCCTGGTTATCACCCGATCCCGATTGTAGTATATTATTTAGGTGCAACCGTGGAAAGTTCCCAATCACTATTATGTAGGTGAAATGAATTACAGAACAGACACCAGTAACCCTTCCTTTACACTTTCCTCGTTGTCTTGTCTTATTGTCCACCCTCACGATTGTCCCTGTGTATCAACCTATCCCGATTGATAGTATAAGTAGGTGCCTGGTAGTAGTGTTCTCAATCACTATTACTGTAGGTGAAATATAACTACCGTAACAGACACAGTAACCTTCATACAATTTCCCCTGTCTCTGTCCCTTGTCCCACTCCTCACTTTGTCCCCTGTGTATCACACCCTATCCCCGATTGTGTATATATTAGGTACCTGCTAGTGTTCTGAGACACTCTTACTGTAGGTGAAATGACATTTCCATCATATCTGATTCTGGTTTTGAGTAATTAACGTTTATTATACAATAATCATTTGCTGTTGAATTTTGTTCACAATGCTTTCTGGTTTGCCTGTTCACTTCAAACAACCATAATATTGAAAAACTGAAAAAACTAAAGGGTCCACACACTAGAGATGATACTGGGCAATACAGTCGAATCAACGGATCATCCCTTCTTTGCTAGTGAAGATGACTGGAGCAGAGCCCATAGTTTGGGTAGTGTAACAAACAGTGATGAAGTTTGCTTAGGTGTGTTGTGTTGTTGTTGGATAATTGTTACTTTGATTGTAACCAACAGATGTGAGACACCGGGGCAGGGAAAGATGGTCAGGGGTACGGAGGTTAGTGTGTATCAGGTGGAATACCGTATTGTGCCATCTCTGTTTCAACCTACTGAAAAAAAATTGCAACTCGAAATGAGCGTTGCAAAACTAAGACAGGTAATATTCAATCAAAGTTCTTATCGTTTATTAAATATGGTGCTAAATTGCCACATGCTCAATCAGATCTATTTAGATATTTGAATGAAATCTACATCTGATTGGTTGGGGCACAATTTAGCCCCATATTAAACGAGATTAAAACGATGTAGATAAATACCCCATACCTCTCTGTACACAGCACCAAATGTTCTGACGTCGTATAATAATAACTAATATAAGGCGCTCTGGTTTTCTGTATAAAGCTTGCAGTTTGTGCCTCTCTCCGGGGTATAGCTATGGACTGTAACATGTGTGTCTTCGGTGATCATTTATCACCATCGTTTTCGCCCGCACCTGTTTCCAATTTGACAAGCTGTTTTCGGTTTTGTGTATACAGGGATAGGTGTGGAGGTAAACCTCAACGTGTTTGGAATTTGCTGGTTTATTAATAATATATACGTTATTTATTACTATTCTACCTCTACAACTAGCTCCTGCCTATCAGCATCAGGATGGTTGGCACCAAAACCACTGCCATTTTCTTGTGGAAGCATAAAGCAACACTAGACATTATTGTTCCCCATGCTGGCTATTCTTGTCTTAACATGCTTATACCCCACCATCTCAGATCCCGACAACTGTCCCATTCTCCCTGTACTGGGGACAGCTCATAGTTTCTACTGGGGAAGATCTGTACAATATCTTCTGGCCTTTTCCTGGGAGGGTGGAGGAAAGATTACATACTCTCTGGTGTTAGGAACGGTTGATTGTCCTAAAACAACAAATGTAAATTTTTATGATGTGGGAAGGAAAAATATCCATTGGTTCAGTGCGTTGAAATAATGATGGATTTTGAGAATACCGGATTATTATCTTGAGTTAAAGATATATACTCATACCAATGCCTGTACTAAAAGCTGATTATGTCTATAACAACACGTCTTCGATATTCCGATCAATCCGATTGAATTTGCCAAATTGACGGAATATCAATGCAGTGTATGGGGGGCTTAAGAAAAGAAAAAGGATATATTCGTCTTATAAAAATCTTTAAACTCTGTTTCTCCAACCCCATCACCAAGTCTGCCTATGTTAATATATAAACGTATCCCAATAGACTAATACATAGAATATTAGGGAGAATGGAACCCATCCCGTTTACAAAGTTGTGGTCAGTTTTTAGTTTTATGAAACAAATTTAAGGGAGACTGGCGTGGGATACACGCAAACGGCTTATAAAGAAAATTATCCCTCGACATGTGTTCGACTGGCATGTTCCATAAGAGATCCAGAGTGTCTGATGTCATGTCACACTGATTGATGATGTCATGGTGTATGCACTGTTATGTTTCTTTATGATAGGGGTAAACGTGTCACGTTAATCCACCCTTTGTCAGAGCAGAACGACCTGTGGGAGTGTGTCACTAAATAAGAGAGTTGAATTCTCTGCAAGTTTGAAGGAAATTCATTTGGAAGGTTACATACAAAGGGAACCTTGGAAATCCTGAAATTGCTAGAATTTGTATTTATCCCATCTTTATGTAAGTATTTTTCAATGTTGAATAAAAAATAACATCACATATAGACCTGCAAGGAAACTTGATATCAAGTCCTCGGAATGCAAAGCTTGCAGACCATCTTAATGGACAATGATACTACCTTTCCCGACATCCTCTTATTTTCTATATACAATGGATTGTACTAGGTGTGACTAAACAAAAAACTAGGTCCTCCCCCAGCTGTTGTTGACCTACATTTCCATCTACTGTACAGAATAGCATAGTAATTAGTATACGGTGCCATCTATCCAACACCTTATGATCATCATACCCATAATGTCTGTTATAACAGGTTGACATAGTAACATAGTTCTTGGAGGTTTTTGTGGTTGAAATAAAGACATACAGTTCATCGAGTCCAACCTTATACCCTACCCATATGGCTGTATAACAGTTACTACGTACCATCGATTGGAGTTGTATTAAAGTATATACGTCCAGTTCTAGTCCAACGATTATACATTATTACTGTAGGTGAAATGAATACAGAACAGACACAGTAACCCTTCCTACACTTTCCCCTTGTATCTGTCCCTTGTCCCACCCTAACTATGTCCCTGTGTATCACCCTATCTATGTCCCTGTGTATCACCCTATCCCTATTGATAGTATATATTAGGTGCCTGGTTAGTGTTCCCAATCACTATTACTGTAGGTGAAATAAATACCGAACAGACACAGTAACCTTCCTACACTTTCCCCTTGTCTCTGTCCCTTGTCCCACCCTCACTATGTCCCTGTGTATCACCCTATCCCTATTGATAGTATATATTAGGTACCTGGCTAGTGTTCCCAATCACTATTACTGTAGGTGAAATGAATACAGAACAGACACAGTAACCCTTCCTACACGTTCCCCTTGTCTCTGTCCCTTGTCCCACCCTCACTATGTCCCTGTGTATCACCCTATCCCTATTAATAGTATATATTAGTTACCTCGCTAGTGCTCCCAATCACTATTACTGTAGGGAAATGAATACAGAACAGACACAGTAACCCTTCCTACACTTTCCCCTTGTCTCTGTCCCTTGTCCCACCCTCACTGGTAGTGATATCATCCGGATGCGCAGAGGCTGTGGAGCGAGGATGCGGATCGCGCGGCCGCCGGACAAGGTAAGGGAAACATTGACTCGAGTATAAACCGAGGTAAGATTTTCAGGCTTTTTTTAAAGCCTGAAAACCTCGGTTTATACTCGAGTATATACGGTAGGTACCTGGCTAGTGTTCCCAATCACTATTACTGAAGGTGAAATGAATACAGAACAGACACAGTAACCCTTCCTACACTTTCCCCTTGTCTCTGTCCCTTGTCCCACCCTATCCCTATTGATAGTATATATTAGGTACCTGGCTAGTGTGCCTAATCACTGTTACTGTAGGGAAATGAATACAGAACAGAAACAGTAACCCTTCCTACACTTTCCACTTGTCTCTGTCCCTTGTCCCTTGTCCCACCCTCACTATGTCCCTGTGTATCACCCTATCTCTATTGATAGTATATATTAGGTACCTGGCTAGTGTTCCTGATCACTATTACTGTAGGTGAAATGAATACAGAACAGACACAGTAACCCTTCCTACACTTTCCCCTTGTCTCTGTCCCTTGTCCCACCCTCACTATGTCCCTGTGTATCACCCTATCCCTATTGATAGTATATATTAGGTACCTGGCTAATGTTCCCAATCACTATTACTGTTGTCTCTGTCCCTTGTCCCACCCTCACTATGTCCCTGTGTATCACCCTATCCCTATTGATAGTATATATTAGGTGCCTGGCTAGTGTTCCCAATCACTATTACTGTAGGTGAAATGAATACACTTACAGTGTAAATAAGGAATACGCCACCGAGGAGTTCCCTGACCATATAGAAGCACGAGCCCGGTAAGGCCGAGTGCTTTTTCTACAGGGGAAAGGGAACTCCCAAGTGGCGAATGTCCTTATATGAAACTGTAAGAGGCACACTTATTCTGAAAAATACTAAGTATTGGATTCCTTAACCCATTCACATTTACATTCTAGGCCTTCCCTATTTCCACCTAAAAATCCCCAAAGCTACCTTCTGTAACTTAAACCCGGAGAAAGGAACATCTTCCCAGCATATATGAGGTTTTAACAAAATCTTGTGGAGGAGGAGCGAGACATTGGTTATGCAGAGTGACAGGAAGCAGCTCAGACAGTTCTTGTTAGTGAAGGTTAAACCACTGCAAACGCTTTGAGTCATTGGCCAGGCATGAATTTACTGAAATGGGCGGAGGTAAGTAGTGGGATATAGGAAATATAAGAATGAGTCATTCAGTTGACAAGTGAGTGATTTTAAAGGATATATACCACTGCAGCACCACATTAGAAAATACCACAATTAGATTATAATGATCTTTAAATCTACTTAACGCCATACATTTAAGCCCACGTTTACATAACTGATAATGCGTTTGTAAAAATCGTCCAGTGGCGTAACGAGGAATTTACGGGCCCCCCAGACAGGAAACCTATGATGGGGGCCCACTATCCCTTATCCACAGTGTTACTGGGAGGAGAGCTATATCTGCCATAGGAAAAATAAAGTAGAGGCGGCCCCATTGGCTCCAGGCCCCTGTGGGCTTCCCCTTCTGCCCGGTAGTCGCCCCTGCTTAGTTAGAATAGTTCCCACACGTTCAAGGTGCTACTTATAAGGAATAGTTCACTCCCAAGGGAAAACTAGTCCTTTAATGTATTGATTGACGCCCAGGAGGTTAAGGAGCTATGTCTTACAGGAACAACAGATCAAGAAACTTTTGCGCGATCCACCTGCGGCCACAGGGACAGGTACCAACTGATTCCGGTTTCTGCTACAGATATAGCGCGCATGCCCACCATAATGCGTGCTACAATTAGAGAGAACAAGGAAGCGGTCAGGGATTTCACGTAGCCGCGGTTGGTGGATGCGGAAAAGGTAAATTTCTGGAATCTTCGTTCCCGGATCCGGGCATATTGGAGAACAGGAGGAATTGCATAGCTTTAAGACTCTGCAGTTAAGCGAGAAATAACATTTCAGGGAAATCAGCTAAAAACTCCATGGATCACCAACTTTTCCTGTTCTCCCACCAGGCGGCAACAGCCAGAAGCCAGCATGGGTATTGTCTGTATAAAAGAGGAGAGATATGATTCAAGGGAGGAAAATGTTATTCTCCCTCTTGACCAAAGCCTTGGTACGCTCATTTGGAATCTGCAGTGCAAATTGTGGAATCCTGTGTACCAAAAAGGGACATCTTTATGAAAATGGAAAGACACAAGAGAAGGCAACTAAATTAATAAGGGGATGGGGGAGCTTAACACACAGCAAGAGAGACTGGAAAAGTTACAATTATGTACGCTGGAGAAAGGCGTTGCGTGGGATATGGTATGTGTATAAATACAATTACAGGCCATACAACTAAATTATATGGGGCATTGTTCGCCAATAGAGCATGTCCAGAGGACACAAGGACATTCCTTAAGAATGACAAAGAAAAAGAGTTTAGGTCTTCAAGCTCAGACCGGTTTGTCACTGGAGAAGGCTAAGCTATGAACTGCTTCCAGGGGACGTTGTCTATGGGCAGGTTCATTGAGTCAGTTTAATAAAAGCTGGATGGTTTCCTACAAACAAGGAATGTTACAAGTACTGGTATTGATACATAAAGTAGAGTTGGGAAGGGTTGTCACTGTGAGACGGTAAAGCTAGGGAAAACTGTCTTACCAGTGGATATTGTGTATTGGCAGGTTCATTGGTCAGTTAATAAAAAGCTGGATGATTTCTACCACACAAGGATTGTGACAAGTTACTGGTTGATACATAAAGTAGAGTTGGGAAAGGGTTGGCACTGTGAGAAGGTTAAAGCTATGGAACTCTCTTCCAGTGGACGG
The DNA here is from genome assembly GCA_019447015.1 of Hymenochirus boettgeri. Taxonomy (NCBI): domain Eukaryota; kingdom Metazoa; phylum Chordata; class Amphibia; order Anura; family Pipidae; genus Hymenochirus; species Hymenochirus boettgeri. The sequence continues at coordinate 19,184,043 of CM033469.1, forward strand.
TTGGTATGGCAGTCATTGGTCTCAGTGTAATAAAAAGCTGGATTGAGTTTCTACAAACAAAGAATGTACAAGTTATTGGATTATCATAAAGTAGAGTTGGGGAAAGGGTTGTCACTGTGAGAACGGTAAAGCTATGGAACTGTATTCCAGTGGACGTTGTTTAGGCAGGTTTTCTTGGTTCAGTTTAATAAAAAAGATGGAGGCGTTTCTACAACACGGATGTACAAGGTTACTTGTTATTGATACATTTAAGGTAGAGTAGGGGAAAAGGGGTTTGTCGCCCTGTGGAACGGTAAATAGGATATGGAAAACTGGCTTCAGTGGATATAATGTTTTGGGCAGGTTCATGGTCAGTTGAATAAAAAGCTGGATGAGTTCTACAAACAAGGAATTACGACAAGTTACGGTATTGATACATAAGTAGAGTTGGGAAAGGTTTGTCAAGTTGAGAACGGTAAAGCTATGGAAATTCTCTCTTCCCGGGGGACGTTGTTATGGCAGTCATTGGTCAGTTTAAAAAAAGCTGGATGAGTTTCTAAAAAAGGGAATGTTTTACAAGTTACTGGTATTGATACAAAAGTAGGAGAGTTGGGAAAGGGTTTGTCAATGTGAGAAAAGTAAGCTATGGAACTGTCTTCCAGTGGAAAGTGTTTATGGCAGGTTCATTGGTCGTTAATAAAAAGCGGATGGTTTCTACAAAACAAGGAAGTTACAAAGTTACTGGTATTGATACATTAAGTAGAGTGGGAAAGGGTTTGGTCACTGTATGAGAACAGTATAGGCTATGGAACTGTCTTCAGTGGATCGTTGTTAGGGGCAGGTTCGTTGCGTCAGTTTAATAAAAAAGCTGGATGAGTTTCTGCAAACAATGGGAATGTTACAAGTTATGGTATTGATACATGATAGTAGAGTGGGAAAGGTTTGTCACGGTTGAGAACAGTAAAAGCTATGGAACTGTCTTCCAGTGGACGTGGTTTCTGTTCAGGTTCATGGTCTAGTTTAATAAAAAGACTGGATGAGTTCTACAAACAAAGGAATGTACAAGATATGGGATTGAGACATAAAGTAGAGTTGGGAAAGGGGGTTGTCATGTTGAGATACGGTAAGAATGGAACTGTGTTAGTATGTGGAGTTGTTATGGCAGGGCAAGTGATCAGTTTAATAAAGCTGGTAGAGTTTCTACCAAAAAGGAAGTTACAAGTACTGGGATTGTGATAGCATTAAAAGGGAGTTGGGAAGGGGTTTTTCCACTGTCAGAACGGGTAAAGCTATGGAAACTGTCTTCAGTGGACGTTGTTTATCTGGGCAGGTTCATTGGTCGTTTAATAAAAAGGCGGATGATGTTTCTACTAAACAAGGAATGTACAGTTATGGTATTGATACAGTAACGTAGAGTGTGGGAAAGGGTTTGTCACTGTGAGAACGGTCTAAAGCTATGGAACTGTGTCTTCCAGTGGACCGCTTTGTTATGGCAGGTTCAATTGGTCAGTTTAATAAAAGCTGGTGAGTTTCTGCAAACCCAAAGGAATGTTAACAAAGTTCTTGGTATTGATACATAAAGTAGATGTTGATCCAGGGAAAATTTTCCGATTGTCCACTTTGAGTAGGAAGGAAATGTCCCCCCTTCCCAATTCTGAGTTAAAGCAGATAGAAAATGAGGAGCTGCTAAATAGGGTGGACTAGATGGACATGTGGTCTTTATTTAACTCAAAAATAATACTTCACGACTGGATAAACAATACGATACTTATCACTATAACACAATTACTTACTAAACGTTATACTGGGTTTTTTTCAATTACATACGATACTACACGATACACAAGTACTTACTATACACTGTATACAATACGATATTACACCTATAAACCATTATCTATACTATACTTACTTATGTATTACAATACGATACTTACACTATACACAATTACTATTACTATACTGTACTACTGTTTATACAATACGAGATACTACACTCTACACAAATACTATAATATACGGTACATACTGTATTACATACTATACACACTATTACACAATTACTAACTTTACTGTTATACTACGGATTATACACAATACGTTACTACACTATACACAATTACTATACTATATGTACTACTACTGTATATACAATACAATACTACACTTTATAACAATACTTATATCTATATGGTTTACTATTAACTATATACGATTACTATACTGTACTACTGATATACAAGACAATACCTACACTATTACACAATTTACTATACTATACGGTACTACTGTATAGACAATACAATTACTCCACTTACACAATTACTATTACTATATTGTACTAATATACAATACTAGACTATACCGGTTACTACTGTATCTAACAGAATCGATACTACCCACTATTATCACATATACTATTATATATACTGTTATATGTATACATACGATACTACCACTTACACCTTAAGACTATACTATACTGTATACGTGTATACAATACGATAACTACACATACCCAATACTATACTATATGGTAAGACTGTTATACAATACGATACTAAACTATACACAATACATACTATATTGTACTACGTATATACAGTATTGATACTTTACACTATACACAATACTAGTACTTAATGTAATACTGTATACAATACGATACTACACTTACACATAAATACGATACGTGTACTACATTTATACAATACGATAATATAACTATACACAATACTATTACTAGACTGTACTAATGTATAATAATACGATACTACACCGATACAAAGACTTATAATATACTGTACGACTGTATTATACAAAAACACTATACTGTACCACAATACTATACTATAATTGGACTTATATACAATACTGACTATACTGTACGACTGCATATATCAGACGGGCTACTACATCTCTAACTCAATACACTACAATTATACATGTACTACTTGTATATACAAATACACAGTGAATAGACTATACTGATAATACTGTATCTACAATAAACATACTACACTATACACAATATATACTATACTGTGGCTACTGTATTATACAATACACTACTATCCACTTACACAAACTATATACGCAATATATACAATACTATACATTCGTACATCAATACTATACACTGTACTGTACTATGGTATTATACGATAGATACGCTAAAATATATACAATACTATGTATACTGGACTACTGACTATACTATACATTACTATACAACTACTACTGGTATACAATATGATTACTACACTATACACCAATACTCTACTGTACTACTGTAAATACAAGTTAACGATACGGGACACTGATAAACATACTATATCATATACTGTACGATATCCAATACTTACTATAACCATACTACTCAGAAGTGTATAAAGGGTCTCCTCCCATCTTTATTATGTGGACAAACATATATACATTGAATAAAGGTAGTAATCTGATGCTGCCAGTAGTGGCCTAACTACTGACCCCACCAGGGGCCCGCACAAACCCATAACCTAATCGAGGAGGTTCATGACCTCCGTGTATCAGCGTGTTTTTACATACAGTTGATCGCGCATATGAATGAAACAAAACACGTGATCACGTGTGGTTGCTGGAAGTTCAAGTCGGTCTTGTTAAAATCAGCTGATGCATGTATGTTTTCATTCTACACACGATCAGCTGTTTCAAAACAATAAATCCGATGATTACCGAAATCTAATGCTTACATTGTGTAGGTGTTACGAAATCGAAAGCACAGTCCAGGGTCACTTAAACGATACCATTGAATGGTTACCGATAATCGAAACTCTACCATTAAGAGGGTGATCCGAACGTTACATTTGACGGGTTAATGAAATCAAAGGAACATTCGAGAGTACCAAGTCAGGGGGATTTTGATTAATATTGAATTCCAATAATTATTGGAATAAGTAGACGTGTGGTAGGTTCGGAAGTTCGGAGAGTTTGAGTTCGTTTACCGAACTATTTAAGTTCCTGTCGAATTCGGGGGTTCGGTCCATTTCGGAGGAACGAAATCAATCAATCACGGGCAATTTTCCTTCTGATCCAGGACCCATCCAATCGAAGGATTTGTGCCCCAAAACATCTGCTTGGTGAACAATTAATCAGCTTTGCTGAGTTTTGTTAGATTACATTAAAAAGGGGGATGATTGACAAGTAGGTGTAAAAGGAACAAACTTTGAGATAAAATGATTATTTTCAAACACTGACTGGTCATTCTGGTTGTCGTACCTGGAGTTCATCCAGCCTGGCACTTATGTAAAACCAGTAATCTGTTTACTATAACCAGAAACCTTCCTATATGGGTTTTTTAGGATGGAATTTTAGCACTTACCATATCCCTGCTCTCACATCACTATTGCATGTTAATCAATGATCAAGAAATAAAACAAGATAAAGCTCTGTTTCCTCCAGTCCCCTGGTGCAGACTCTGTGTAGTTATGGCAGTGCTTTAACAGGTGCAGGGGGCCTGACGCCTAGTCAATGCCAGTCTTGAAACATACACAATGTAGAAAACGTCTGGTTGGGGGCGGCTCCGAGAAGCTTCTCCCCCCACGTTCAGACCTTGCCTAATGCCAGTATTCTTCCGACTTCCCATGTTTCGAATTCTACTTCTCTCTGGTTTGTGTCCCGGGGGATCTCCATTACTCTTTCACACCAGAAGCAAGAGATACTCTGGCAATACGGCAGTGACAAGGAAAACTTGTTCCTATGACAGTTTGTGAGGACCGTTAGTGCCATCATTCCTACCGATTGCCAGAACATACATCCCCAGCGCTCTCCATATTAGTGTGTTCATGGGAGAGGGATAGGGTAGGAGATCTGTTAGGCTTGGCTGAGTTGCCAAACATAATTTCCATAGCCCAGGACAGTGATGGCATGCGTTTATAATCGAGTTTATATTGGGACGTTACCAGCTTCCACTAACGAAGCTAACGCGCTGATGGCGTTATCAGGATGCTGCTGTTCTAGATGTCAATGAAATGTTCCAGAGAGCTGGGGTTGCGTTTGAAAATTGAACTTAAAGGGAAAGTATATAAAAACAGAAAGGGAAAGTTAAGGTATAAACGTTGCAATTTGGCTTGAAGGGCTGAATTTGGAGGGAAAATGTGTGTTTTCTGCAGATGTAAAACCTCAATAATGGGAATGATGAGTTTGTAGTGAGCGCTTGTTGGCGGACAAATTAAAAAACTTTTGTGTGTACCCAGCCCAAAAGTGGTGAATTGGCTCCATACAATCAGAAAGCTATAAATCTGATTGGGAAGGGCAAAAATTTAGCACCATTTTCGATGTGATAAGAACGTTTATTGAATCTCTCTGTATCTTTTTTGAGGATTGGTCAAAAATTACAAATTTTTTTGAATTTCTTTACCCGTTAAGTATGGCTGAACACAGTAATGGATAAGTAGATTAGTATGTGTGTGGGTACCTGTGTCCTGTTGAGGGGTTTAAACAAAACAACTTTTGTGATGTGATTGGCCAAAATTAGTTTTTTTACTAGTTACCCGTTAGTATTGACTGCGAGGGGTAGGTCAGTAGCGTATTAGGTGTATGTAACTGTGCCACATGGGGGTTAAAAAAACAAAACCTTTTTATTATTTAATCATATAATTAATTTTTGGGCTTTAGTTACCCTTTTAAAAGTATGGTTCCACAGTAATGGATACGTAGTCAGTAGGTGGTGTGTACCTGGGTTCTGGGTTGCGGGGGTATGTCGTTTTTTGTGTTTTTACAACTCATAAAAAATCTTTATTGAGGTCAATCTAAATAGTTGTTTGGACTTTATTACCTTTAAAGTATGGGCTGTCAACAGTAATGTGATAAGTCGATCAGTAGGTGGTGTACCTGGGTCTGGTTGAGGGGGTAGGTCTTTTTTGTGTTTACAACATAATTACTAATCTTTATTGGGATCATCTAAATTAGTTTTTTGCTGGTAGTTTACTATCTTAAAGTTATGGTCTTCCATCAGTAATGGATAATGTAGATCAGTAGGTGGGTTGTTACCGGGATGGTGCGGGGGAGGTATATGTGATTTTTTGTGTTTACAACCATAAACTCTCTTTTATTGAGGAATCAATCTTAAATTAGTTTGTTGTACTTAGTTACCCTTAAAATATGATGGTTCACAGTAATGGAGAAGTAGTAGTAGTGTTTTGTACCTGGGTGCTGGTTGATTGGGTGGGTAGTCTTTTTTTGTGTGTTTACAACATAAAATACTATCTTCTTTTATGTGAGGATCAATATCTAAATAGTTTTTGTGACTTTAGTTACCCTTGTAAAGGTATGGGCGTACCCACAGTGAATGGATAAGTAGATCAGTGAGGTGTGTGGTTAACTGGGTTGGTGAGGGGCGTTTTTTGTGTTTACAACCATAACAAACTACTTTTATTGAGGATCCAATATAAAATTAGTTTTTTGACTTTAGTTACCCTAGTTAAATATGGTCTTCCATGGGAATTGGAAAGGTAGGTCAGTATGGTGGGTGTAACCTGGGTCTGTGTGGGGGGGTTGGGGGTATCACCATTTGTATTTATATACCATGAAAAAAACAGTTTTTAAAATATTATCCAATATTGAGGATTGTACCATTATCGTCTATGGGAAAAAAATGTACGGAAATTCGCCGGATAACCCGTACGTAACGCGTCCGTTGGATTATTAGCTAGAAGATTAGAACATTTTCTCCATATTTGACTCACACGTCTGTACACCAAATTCATGTTCTTAGTTAGCTCAAAAACTGTATCGGGAGGATGATACGTTACAAAAAAGGGAAGAGGATAGAATATAAACGGAAGAAGAAAAAGAAGAAAGAAAAAAGAAAAGAAAGATACAGTATTTGTCTTTTTCAAGCCAAATGTCATAATAACACGCTGTAGATTCATTAAGCAGCTACGGGTTGGGGGGTTGTCGTTCCAAGTTTTTTTTTTTTAACTACAAAAATGAAATTAATATGAAAGAAATTAAGTATTGGAAAATACAATTAAAATGAAATTAATAGCAATTTTAAAGGGGTAAGTTCCGCTGTGAGTATTTCTCATTTTCCATGACCATAATCGGACTTAGTAATTTCTCCTGTATAAAGAAATGCGTCAAAGAACTGACTTCCTGTTCCTGCAGATCTCTAATTAGGCTCTGTTATGGTCTCAGTCTATGGGTTGGTTCAGTCGCTCAGTTGAGATCTGAGCATGTTGTGCACCACCCAACAAGCCCAATCAGAGAGAATTACTGTTAGGAACATTCCAAGGAAGTGGGCATGTTTCTGGGAAGAAGGTAAATTATATAGAACCAGGAAAATGTCGGCTGACTTACGTACCCACAGCAAAGCATGCAAAGGGATGAAAGCAAAGGATTTTCCAAAATGAAGACAAAATGTAAAATACCTCCTAGCGTAGTTAATAAAGAAAATGATTTTTCTTTCTTGTGCGTTGAACTTTCCCTTGAAGTAGTTAGGAGAAACTCTAACCTGGTATTTTAAACATAATAATGCAGCGTGCTGGTCGGGGAAGGATGAGTCTTAATACGGGACATGGTGTTAGGTGCCACATTCAAGGTTAGGGGGACTTTCAATAACATAAGGCCGGGATTAAATCACAATTATCTGACATTGATTGGGTTATTTGCTACCACAGGTGGGTGGGAAAAGACCAACTTTGGGAACGGTTCAGTGGAATCTAACCAGTCTGTTTCTCTAATGTAAAAGTCAAAACGGAATAAGTGAGAGGATTGTGAACAGATAGGCCCCATGTACCCCTGGTTTCTCCCAGGATCCGGTACGTTGGTTGGATGGGGTCTGCCACGATATTAGTCCCATTAATCCAGTATAAGTCTGCTAATGGGCTTGGCGTGGTGTTGTTTCAGGGTGTGTGAAGTTATGATATTTGGGGGATGTGGATCTGACTATTCCAGAGGTGGAGCTCAGTCATGTTGTGTAATGTTTTAGGTCACCCCCGTTTCTTGGTCCCAGTCTTCAGCAAGTTGGGAGATCTGCATTGCAGGAAATGTAAAAATCATGGAGGAAAGGCACAGGGTTAAAAAAAACATTTATCTAGTGAATGTTTCCTAGCAGTCATTTCTACTGATGGCTGTTGGATGGGTACACATGCTCAGATTATGTCTACTAAACTAACTGGATCCACCCCCTGAGACCATAACAGACACGATCGGGGATCCTGCCAAGTAAAAAGGGTTTTATTTATCACAGAGACACAATAGAATCCCACTAAGGATAGTTTGCTCCCAGACTGCATTGTGTCCAGGAATATAACCAATTATTCACAGTCAGGCAAGTTTCTCCCATTAGATATGACAGCCTATTAATACTGAACCGTACCGTATAAAAGGTGCACAGTAGATAGGAGGGTGAGTTTGGGGACTATTGGAAGGTTTCGATTTTCATGCCTGTGGTACAGAATCCAAGGTCTGGAGGTAAATTTTACACAGAGTTTGAAAGCCACTTCCTTAGACCGTATGCTGCGAGGTGGCTTTATGATATCAGATGACAAGGGAGGAAAACCTGTGTTGTCCTCGGACAAGTTCAACGCATTCTACCAGTGGACACCGCGTCGTCCATCATCCTTTATACAGCACTGGTAAATCTCTCAGACAGCCTGGGGCAAGGATTATTCAATAGTACGAAAGAAATGTTCCCTCTCTGTCTTGTTTAAGATATTATTAGGGGTTGCAGGTTGGAACCACTATTCCATTATACAGTATATAAAAATGTGGCCACCCCCTTCAAAGAAATACAGGATAGGTAGGGGTTAAAATGCACGAGCGGGCGAATGATGGAAATACATGGTGTGGCTAGTCCAAATGAGATACCAGACACAGTAACTGATCCTACATACTTTCCCCTGTACTCTTGTCCCTTGGTCCCACATCCACTTGTCCCGGTGTATCCACCTTTATCCCATTGATAATTATATCTTAGGGTACCTGTGATAGTGTTCCCAATCACTTATTCAATGTAGGTAAAATTTGAAACAGCACAGGGGGAAATCAGTAACCCTTCTACACTTTCCCCTTGTTCTGTCCCTTGTCACACCCTACTATGTCCCGTGTATCACCCTATCCCTAATGTGCATAATTATATTAGGTACCTGGCGGAGTATGGTCCCAATCACTATTATGTAGGTTGAAATGAAACAGAACAGAACAGTAAACCATTCCTCACTTTCCCCTGTTTGCTTTCCCTGTCCCACCCTCATAGTCCCGGTGTATCACCTCTATCCCTATTGATAGTAATATTTAGGTAACTGGTAGTGTGTACCCCACTCACTTATTACTGTAGGTGTGAAATGAATAGAAACCAGACACAGTAACCCTTCATACACTTTCCCTCTGTCTCTGTCCCTGTCCCACGCACTATTGTCACTGTGTATCACCTTCCCTATTGATAGGATATATTAGTTACCTGGAGTGTTGCCAATCAACTATTATGTTAGGTGAAATGATACAGAACAGGGACCACAGTACCTTCCTACACTTTCCTGTCTCTTGCCCTTGTCCCCCCGCACTATGTTTCCTGTGTATCACCCTAGCCCTATTGATAGTATATATTGGTCCCTGGCTAGTGTTCCCAATCACTATGTAACTGTAGGTTGCAATGAATTACCGAAAAAGGAAATCATAACCCTTTCCACAACATTTCCCCTTGTCTCTGTCCTGTTGGTGTTTGTTTTACCACTCCCTCACGAGGTGCACCTGTGTTATCACCCTAGTCACATTGATTAGTATATTATTAGGTACCTGGTAGTTCATCACTATTACTGTAGGTTTGAAATGAAATACCGGACAGAACACAGTAACCCTTAATACACTTTCCCCTTGTCTCTGTCCTTACCACCACCCTCCACTATTTCCCGTAGCTAACCTTATCCCTATTGAATAGTTATTATAGTACCTGGCTAGTGTTCCCAATCACTATTACTGTAGGTGTGAAATGAATACAGGACAGACACAGTAAACCCTTCCTACAATTTCCCTTATTGTCATGTCCTGTCCATACCTCAATATGTCCTGTGTATCACCTATCCCTTATTGAGTAGGTTATATTAGGTACCTGGCTAGTGTTCCCAATCACGATGACTGAGGTGTGAAATGACTACGAACAGAACAGTATACCCTTCCTACACTTCCCCCTTTGTCTACTGTCCTCTATGTTCCCAGCATCACTATGTCCCTGTTGTATCACCCTATCCCTATTGATCGTATTATATTAGGTAACCTGGCTAGTGATCCCATCACTATTATCTGAGGTGAAAGTTGAATAAAGGACAGGACACAGTAACATTCCTACACTTTCCCTTGTCTCGGTCCCTTAGCCACCCCACTATTGATCCTGTAGATCACCTTATCCTATTGATAGTATTATATGTAGTACCTGGCTAGTGTTTCCCAATGCACTATTTACTGTAGGTTGAATATGATTACAGAAATCAGACCACAGTAACCCTTCCTACAAATTCCCCTTGTCTCTGTCCTTGTCCCCCTACCTCACTATGTCCCTGTGTATCACCCTATCCCTTTGATATGATATATTAGGTTACCTGTGGCTAGTGTTCCCAATCCAATAGTACTGTGGGTGAACTGAATACAGGACAGACACAGTAAACCCTTTCCTACACTTTCCCATGCTCTGTCCTTGTACCACCTATCACTAAGTCCTGTGTGATCAGCTCTATCCCTATTGGATCGTTATATATTAGGTACCTGGCTAGTGTTCCACATATCACTATTACTGTATGGGAAATGTATATTACAAGAACAGCCACAGTAACCCCGTATACACTTTCCCCTTGTATATGTCCTGTCCCCCATCCCTATGTCCCTGTTGTCTAGCACCATATCCTATGATCGTATATTATTAGTATCCTTTAGAAGCTAGTGTCCCAATCACTATTACTGTAGGTGATAATTGAATACAGAACAGACACTCGTAATACCCTTCCTGTACACTTCCCTTGGTCTCTGTCCCTGTGTCCACCCTAACTATGTCTCCTTGTGTATCACTCTATCCCTATTGATAGTATATATTAGGTACCTGGTAGTGTTCCCCAATTACTTATTACCTGTACGGTGAATATGGAATACAGAAAGACACAGTAACCTTCCTACACTTCCCCTTGTTATCTGTCCCTTATCCCACCCTCACGAGTGAATGTGTAATCACCCTGATCCCTATTGATAGTATTATATTAGGTACCTGGTAGTGTTCCCATATCACTATTACTGTAGGTGAATGATACATAGAAACAGGACACCAGTATAACCATTCAGTACACTTCTTCCCCTTGACGCTGTCCCTTGTCCCACCCTCATGTATGTCCCTGTGTATCTACCCTATCCCCTATTGATAGTTATATATGTATACGGTACCTGGCTAGTGGTCCAGACTATCACGATTACGGTAGGTGTGAAATGAATACAAGAACGGAAGCTTAGAACATTCCTACACTTTCCCCTTGTCTCGGTCCTCTGTTCCACCCTCACTATTGTCCCTGTGTATCACCTATCCCTTTCATAGTCTGATTTAAGGTACCTGGCTAGTTTCAATAATCACTATTATCTGAGTGAAATGAAAGACGAAACAGACACAGTTACCCTTTCCTACACTTTCCCTCTTGTCTCTGGCATTGTCCCACCCTCACAATGTCCCTGTGTATCCCCCTATCCCTATTGATAGTATATACAGGTATCCTGGCTAGTGTTCCCAACACTATTACTGTAGTATGAACTGCATACGAACAGACACCGTAACCCTTCCGACACTTTCCACTTACTCGGTCCCTTGTCCCACCCTCACTATGTCCTGTGTATCACCCTATCCCTATGTTGATGTATATATTAGGTTACCTGACTAGTGTTCCCAAATCACTATTACTGTAGGTGAAATGAATCAACAGAACAGACACACAGTAACCCTTCCACACTTTCTACCCTTGTCTCGTTCCCTTGTCCCACCCTTTCACTAGGTCCCTGGGTATTCACCCTTATCCCTTAGTGCATAGTGATTGTACTTACGGTACCTGGGCTAGTGGCTTTCCCAATCACTATCTAGTTAGGTGAAGATAAATATAGTAACAGACACTTAGGTAACCCTTCCTAATTTCATCTTGTCTCTTGTACTCTTGTCCACCTACTACCAGTACTATGTCCCTGTGTATACCTATCCCTATTGATAGTATAGATTAGGTACCTGCGTAGTGTTCCCAATCACTATTTGTAGGTGGAAGATGAATAAAGACAGACCAGTAACCCTTCCTACCCACTTTCATCTTGCTCTCTGTCCTGTGTTCACCTCCTCACTATGTCCCTGTGTATCACCCCTATCCTAGTGATAGTATATATGTTAGGGTAACCGCGCTAGTGTTCTCCAATCACTATTACTGTTAGGTGAAATGAATATGAACAGACACATCAGTAAACCCTCCTACCACTTTCCCTTGTCTCTTGTACATGATGTTGTTCCCACCTTAACTATGTCCTTGGTGTGCACCCTATCCCATTGGATAGTATATATTAGTTAGAGCCATGGCTAGTGTTTCCCCAATCACTTTATTACTGTAGGTGAAATGAATACAGAAAAGACACAGTAAACCCTTCCAACACTTTCCCCATTGTGCTCTGTCCCTTGGTCCTACCCTAACTATTGTCCCGGTGTATCCACCTCCTATCCCTATGATAGTGTATATTATATAGGTAATCCTGGCTAGTGTTCCCACTCACGTTACTTAGGTGAAATGAATACAGACAGACACAGTAACCCTCCTACACGTTCCCATTTTGTCTCTGTCCTTGTCCCCCCTCACTATGTCCCTGTGTATAACCACTATCACTATTGATAGTGAGTTTTAGGAACTGCTAGTGTTCCCAATCACTATACTGTAGGGAAATAGCTACAGATCAGGACCAGTAAAACCCTGCCAACACTGGCCCTTGTATCTGTGCCTCTGTCCCATCCTGAACTATGTCCCTTGTGTATCACCATACCTATTGATTAGTCTATATTAGGTGTACCTGGCAGTGTTCCCTAATCCACTATTATGTAGGTGAAATGAATTACATGAAAACGGGACACAGTAAAACCCGCCTGACCTACTTTCCCCTGTCTCTGTCCATGTTGGTCCCACCATCACTATTGTTCCTGTGTATCAACACCTTATCCCATGATAGATATATTAGGTAACCTGGCGTAGTGTTCCCAATCACTATTACTGTGTGTGAAATGGAAACAGATAACAGACACAGTAAACCCACCTTCCTTTACACTTTCCCCTTGTCTCTGTCCCTGTTCACCCTCACTATGTCCCTGTGTATCACCCTATCCCTATTGATAGTATATCTTAGGTCCCCGGCTTTAGTGTTTCCAATCACTGTATTATCTGTTAGGTGAAATGTTGTTGAATACAGAACAGACAACAGGAACCCTTCATACCTTTCCCTTGTTCTGTCCCTTGGTCCCACCCTCACTATGTCCCTGTGTATCACCCTGATCCTATTGATAGTATATATTAGGTACCTGGCTAGTGTTCACAAATCACTATATTACTGTAGGTGAAATAGATACCAGATCAGACACAGTAACCATTCCAACACATTCCCCTTGCTCTGGTCCTTGTCCACCATAAACTAGGTCCTGTGTATCCCCTTATCCCTATGCTAGTATAGTTAGTAACTGGCAGTGTTCCCATCATATTACTGTAGGTGCAATGAATTACAGGACAGACCACAGTAACCCTGTCCTACACTTTCCCATTATCCCCTCTGTCCCTGGTCCCACCCTTCACTGATGTCCCTGGTATCACCCTATCCCTATTGATAGTTTTTGTTATGTATTAGGTCTGGATAGTGTTCCCAATCACTATTACTTGTAGGTGATATATGATATACAGAACAGACACAGTAAATAAGACTTCCTACACTTTCCCCTTGTCTCTGTCACCTCGCCACACCTCTCTATGTCGTGTTGGTATCACCTATATCCATATGATAGTATATATTAGGTTACTGTGGCTGTGGGTCCCCAATCACGTATTTGACTGTAGGGGTCAATGAAATAGGAAACAGAACTACAGTAACACCTTCCTAAAATTTCCCCTTGTCTCTGTCTCTTGTCCTACAATCCCTCACTATGTCCTGTGTATCACCCTATCGCCCTATTGATTAGTTTATATTAGGTACCTGGATAGTGTGTCCTCAAATCACTATTACTGTAGGGGAAATGAATACAGACATGGAAACAGTAACCCTTCCTACCACTTTCCCCTTGGCTCGTCCCTTGTCCACTCCTCACTATGTCCCTGTTGGATCACCTATCCCTATTGATAGTATGAGACTTATATGGTACCTGGTCTAGGTTCCCAATCACTATCATGTAGGTGAAATGAATACAGAACAGACACATTAACCCCTTCTACACTTTTCCTTGCTCTGTTCACCTTGTACACCCTCACTTATGGCCCTGTGTATGACCCTATCACCTATTGATAGTTATATTAGTTTACCTGGCAGTCTCCCAATCACATTACGTAGGGAAATGAATATAGAACAGACAAAGTAACCCTTCCTCATCACTTTCCCCTTGTCTCTGCTCCCTTGCCCACCCTCAATATGTCTACTGTGTATCACCCTATCCCTATTGATAGGATATATTAGGTACTGGCTAGTGTTCCCAATCACTTTTTACTGTAGGTGAAATGATAATGACAGAAACAGACACAGTAACCCTTCCTACACTTTCTATTGTCTCTGTCACCCTTATTGTACCCACCCTCACTATGTCCTGTGGACCCCCGACCCTATTGATAGAGATGTAGGTACCTGGCTAGTGTTTCCCAAATCACTATTACTGTAGGTGAGTGAAACAGAACAGACACAGTAACCCTTTCCAACACTTTCCCCTTGTCGCTGTACCTATTTGTCCCACCATCACTATGTCTCCTGGTATCCCAGTTATATCCCTTTGATAGTATATATTAGGTACCGGCTAGTGTTCCCAATCATCCTTTTTATTCTTGTCTTCCCTTTTAGATCTATTACTGTAGGGTGAAATGAATATAGAACAGCACGAAGTTTCACCCTTCTTTACACTTTAACTTGTCTCCTGCCCTTGTCCCACCTCACTAGTCCCGTGTATCACCCTATCCCTATTGATAGTATATATTAGGACTGGCTAGTGTGATCCCCATATCACTATTACTGTAGGTGAAATGAATACAGAACAGTACACAGTAACCTTCCTACAGTCCCTTGTTCCTGTTCCCTGTCCCACCTCTCACTATGTCCATTGTTGTTATCACCCTTATCCCTTAATGATAGTATATATTAGTGACCCGCTAGTGCTCCCAATCACTATTACGTAGGGATAATGAATACAGACAGGACACAGAGACACCCTTTCTACATTCTCCTTTGTTCTGTTCCTTGTCCCACCCTCACTATGTCCATGTGGATCCCCTATCCATATTGGATAGTATATATTAGTTACCTCGCTAGTGTCCCAATCAATATTACTGTAGGGAAATGAATACAGAACAGACACAGTAAAACCCTTCTCTACCACTTTCCCCTTGTCTCTGTCCTATGTCCCATTCCTCACTATTGTCCCTGTGTCTCACCGTTATAAAGATTGTGATTAGGTAGATATTAGGTGACCTTCGCTAGTGTTCCAATAACTTTTACTTGTAGGTGAACTGAATACAGAACAGACACAGTTAAAACATTCCTAATTTCTCTTGTCTCTGTCCCTTTGTCCCACCCTCAATATGTCCCTGGTGATCACATTTATCCTATATAGTATATAGTTAGGACCTGGCTCGTGTTCCCAATCCACTAGTTACTGTACGGGAAATAATATAGAATGACACAGTAACCCTTCCTAATACTTCCCCTTGTCTCTGTCCTTGTCCACCTCCACTATGTCCTTGTGTATCACCCATCCCGATTGATAGGTAGATATTAGGTACTGGATAGTGTTCATCCAATCAATATTACTGTAGGTGAAATGAATACAGACCGACACGTAGTAAGCCTTCCTACACTTTCCCCTTTGTCTTCTGTCTTGTTCCACCCTCACTATGTCCCTGGTATCGACCCTATCCACTTTGATATTATATATCAGTGACCTGGCTAGTGTTACACAATCACTATTTACTGTAGGGAAATGAATGACAGAACAGGACACTTGCGTCGCCGTTGGTAGTGAATCATCCGGATTGCGCAGTAGGAGTGTGGTATTGTCTGGATTAGGTATGCGGATCGCAGCGGCTACGCCGGACAAGGTGAAGGGAAACATTGACTCGAGTATAAAACCGAGGTAGATTTTCAGGCTTTTTTTAAAGCCTGATAACCTCGGTTTTATACTTCGAGTATATACGTGTTAGGTATCCTGCTAGTGTTCCCATCATTATTACGAAGGTGCAGGATGAAACAGAACAGACTATTCAGTCACCCTTCCTACCACTTTCCCCTTTCTCTGTCCTTGTCCCACCCTATCCCTATTGATAGTTCTATATTAGGTACTATGTGGCTCGGTGCTAATCACTGTTTATGTAGGGAAATGAATAGCAGAAACAGAAAACAGTAAACCTTTACCTACACTTTCACTGTCTCTGTCCCTTTGTCCCTTGTCCCCCCGCACTTATTGTCCCTGTGTATTCACCCTCCCCTCGCTATTGATAGTATATGATTTAGGTTCTCCTGGCTAGTGTTCCTGATTCACTATTTACGTAGGTTGATATCTGAATAAGAGACACAGGACACACAGTAACCCTCCTACATTTTACCTGTCTCTGTCCCTTTTTGTCCCACCCGCACTATGCCCTTGTGTATCACCCTATCCCGGTTTTGGAGATTCATATAGTAGGTACCTGGCTAGTGTTCCAATCACTATTACTGGAGGGAATAATGAATACAGAACAGCACTTGCGTCGCCAGGAATCAGTGATATCATCCGGTATGGCGCAGAGGCTGTGGAGCGAGGATCGGATCGCAGCGGACCGCCGACAAGGTTAAGGGAAACATGGACGCAGTATAAAACCGCACGTGGTCTGGTAAGATTTTCAGGCAGTTTTTTAAGCTATTATGAAATGACTTTCAGGTTTATCACTTCGAGTATATACGATGGCCTGGCTAGTTTCCCAATCACTGATTATTGAAGGTGAATGAATACAGAAACGACCCAGTAACCCTTTGACTTACACTTTCCCTTTGTCTCTGTTGTTTCCCGTTGTACACCATCCAGTTCTTATCCTATTGGATAGTTATATATTAGGTACATGTGCTTAGTTTAGAGCCCTAATCACTGTACTGTAGGGAAATGGAATACAGAACAGAACAGTAACCCTTCCTTACACTTGCCACTTGTTATGTCCCTTTGGCCTCCTTGTCCCACCCTCACTATTTCCCTGTGTATCACCCTTCTTTATTGATGTATATTTATTAGGTCCATGGTAGTGTTCCTGCCCATAGTACTGTTAGGTGAAATGAATACAGAACAGACACGAACCTTGTCCACATCTTTCCCACTGTTGTCTCGGTCCCTTGTCCCCACCCTCACTATTGTCCCCTGTGTATCTAGCCTATCCTATTGATTAGTACTATATTAGGTAACCTGGAATGTTATCCAATCACTATCTGTAGAGTGAATATGCTTACAGGACAGACACAGTAAAACCTTCAATACTTTCCCCTTGTCTCTGTCCCTGGCCACCACCCGCACGTATGTGTCCCTGTGGTATCACAATATCCCTATTTATAGTTTATATATTAGGTACATGGCTAGTGGTTCCCAATGCACTAGTACGTACGGTGAAAGAAATACGAACAGACACAGTCGACCTCTTCCTACACTTTCCGCTTGTTCTGTCCCGGTCCTCACCCTCACTTATGGTCCTTTTGTGTATCACCCTATCCTCTTTAGTGATAGTATATTTAGGTACCGGCTAGTGGTTCCCACAATCACTATTACGTAGGTGAAATGAATACAGAAACAGACACAGTTAACTACTACATTTCCCTTGTCTCTGTCCCTTGTCCCCACCTCACTAGGTCCCTGTGTATCACACTATATCCCTATTGATAGTATATTTAGGTTACCTTGGCATAGTGTCCCAATCACTATACTGTAGGTGATGAATGAATACAGAACAGAACCACAGAACCTTCCTACATTCCCCAATTGTACTCTATCCCTTGGTCCCATCCCTCTAATCTGTCCATGTGTGTTCCACCCTATCCCCCTATGATAGTATATAATTAGGTACTGGCTAGGGTTCCCAATCACTAGACGTAGGTGAAAATGAATACAGAAAACAGCAGTAAACCCTGCCATTACACTTTCCCCTGTCTCTATCCCTTGTCCCACCCCTCATCTATGGTCCCTGTGTATCTACCAATCCCTATGTTGATAGTATATTATTAGGTACCTGGCTCGGGTTCACATAATCACTATGACTGTAGCGTGAAATGAATACAGATAACAGACCACTCGTAACCCTTCCTACCTCACCTTTCCCCTTGTCTTGTCCATTGTTCCAACCCTAACACTATGTCCCTGTGTATCACCCTATCCCTATTGATAGTATATATTAGGTGCCTGGTTAGTGTTCCCAATCACTATTACTGTAGGTGAAATAAATACCGAACAGACACAGTAACCTTCCTACACTTTCCCCTTGTCTCTGTCCCTTGTCCCACTCCTCACTTTGTCCCTGTGTATCCACCCTATCCCTCGATTGTGTATATATTAGGTACCTGCTAGTGTTCTGAGACACTTTACTGTAGGTGAAATGACATTTCCATTCATATCTGATTCTGGTTTTGGTAATTATACGTTTATTATAAAAATCATTTGCTTTGAATTTTATGTTCACAATGCTTTCTGGTTTGCTGTTCACTTCAAACAACCATAATTGAAAAATGAAAAACTAAAGGGTCACACACTAGAGATATATGGGACAATACAGTCGAATCCAACGGATCCTCCCTTCTTTGCAGTGAAGATGCTTGGAGCAGAGCCCATAGTTGGGTAGTGTAACAAACAGTGATGAAGTTTGTTAGGTTGGGTGTTGTGCTGCTTGGATATTGTATTTTTGTAACCCACAGCATTGAACACCGGCAGGGAAAGATGGTTACAGGGGTACGGGGAGTGTGTATCAGTGGAATACCGTATTTGCCATCGGTTTCAACCACTGAAAAAATTGCATACAGAAATGAAGCGTTTGCAATAACTAACAGGATATTCAATAAAGTTCTTATCGTTTAAAATGGTGCTAAATTGCCCCAGCCAATCAGATCTTATTTAGCATTTGAAATCTAACATCTGATTGGTTGGGGCACAATTAGCCCATATTAAACAGATTAAAACGATTAGATAAACCCCATACCCTCTGTACACAGCACAATGTCCTGACGTCAGTATAATAATAACTAATATAAGCGCCTGGTTTTCTGTAAAGCTTGCAGTTTGCCTCTCTCCGGGGATACTATTACTAACATGTGTGTCTCTGTATCATTTTATCACCATCGTTTTCGCCGCACCTGTTTCCAATTTGACAGCTGTTTTCGGTTTGTGTATTACAGGATAGGTGTGGAGTAAACCTCACGTGTTTGGAGATTGCTGTTATTAAAATATATACCGTATATACTATTCTACCTCTACATAGATCCTGCATATCAGATCAGGAGGTTGGACCAAAACCACTGCCATTTTATTGTGGAAGCAAAAGAGACATTATTGTTCCCATTGCTGGATATTATTGTTATTAAATGCTCTAAACACATCTCAGATGAAATGTCCATTATCCCTGTATGGACATCTCATAGTTTCTACTGGGAAGATCTGTACAATATCTTCTGGCCTTTCCTGGGAGGTTGGAGGAAGATTTACCTACTCCTGGGTTAGGAACTGTTGATTCCTAAAACAACAAATGTAAATTTTATGATGGGGAAAATATTCCATTTGGTTCAGTGGTTGAAATAATGATGGAGAGAACCTGAGTTATATCTGAGTTAAGATATAACTCATACCAAGCCTACAACAAGCTGATGTCTATAAACAACACGTCTTCGATATTCCGATCAATCCGATTGAATTTGCCAAATTGATCGGAATATCAATGCCGTGTATGGGGGGCTTAAGAAAAGAATAACAGGATATATTCTCTTAAAACTCTTTTAAACTCTTTTCTCCAACCCCATCACCAGTCTGCCTATTAAATAAACGTATCCCACTACTATACATAGAATATTAGGGAGAAGGAACCCATCCCGTATATACAAGTGTGTCATTGTTTTTAGTTTTATGAAACAAATTTAAGGGAGACTGGCTGGGAACACGCAAACGGCTTATAAAGGAAAATTATCCCTCGACATGTTCGACTGGCATGTTCCATAAAGATCCAGAGGTCTGATGTCATTTCACACCATTGATGATGTCAGGGATGCACTGTTTTTCTTTATATAGAAACTGTCACGTATCCACCCTTTGTTCAGAAGCAGAAAGACCTGTGGGAGTGATGTCACCATAAGAGAGTGATCTCTGCAAGTTGAAGGAATCATTTGAAAGGTAATACAAAGGAAACCTTGGAATCCTGAAATGCTGAATTTATTTGATTCCCCATCTTTATAAGTATTTTCAATGTTGAATTAAAAAATAACATCACATATAGACATGAAGGAAACTTGATATAAAGTCTGGAATGCACAAGCTTGCAGACCTCCCTTAATGGACAATTATACTCACCTTTCCCCCTCCTCTTATTCTATCAATGGATTGTACTCAGGGTGTGGACCTAAACAAACTAGGTCCTCCCCCAGCTTTGTTTACCTACATTTTCCATCACTGTTAACAAATAGCATAGTATTAGTATACGTCCATCTATCCAACACCTTATGATCATCTTACCCATAATGACTGTATAACAGTTACATAGTAACATAGTTTTGGAGGTTGTATAAAGGCATACGACCATCTAGTCCAATCTTTATAGCCTACCCATAATGTCTGTATAACAGTTACATAGTAACATAGTATTGGAGGTTGTATAAAGACATACGTCCATCTAGTCCAACCTTTATTCCCTACCCATAATGTCTGTATAACAGTTACATAGTAACATAGTATTGGAGGTTGTATAAAGACATACGTCCATCTAGTCCAACCTTTATACCCTACCCATAATGTCTATCTAACAGTTACATAGTAACATAGTATTGGAGGTTGTATAAAGACACATGTCCATCTAGTCCAAACTTTATACCCTACCCATAATGTCTGTCTAACAGTTACATAGTAACATAGTATTGGAGGTTGTATAAAGGCATATGTCACATCTAGTCCAAACTTTATACCCTACCCATAATGTCTGTATAACAGTTACATAGTTACATAGTATTGGAGGTTGTATAAAGACATACGTCCATCTAGTCCAACCTTTACACCCTACCCATAATGTCTGTCTAACAGTTACATAATAACATAGTATTGGAGGTTGTATAGGGGCATATGTCCATCTAGTCCAACCTTTATACCCTACCCATAATGTCTGTCTAACAGTTACATAGTAACATAGTATTGGAGGTTGTATAAAGACATACGGAGCCCAGAAGGCTGGTATATACCAGGGTGTCCATAGTAACCTATGGGAGGGTGGGGGAGGGGTGGGAATAAATAAGTGCGGGCCAGCGAGGGCCCAACCTGTATACCCGAGACTACCCATCAGGTCCTGTTATAGTGGGTGGACATTACATGGGGGAGGGGATGTTTTCTGGTTTTGTTTTGTTCTTTAAGTGTCTTTTTGTTTTTGTTTTTGTTGCCTCCATTCGTCTTGGTTGCTGGTGTGTTTTGATTTTTGTTTGGTTTTCCGTTGTGTTTCGCGCCCGTCTGTCCTCTCGTCCCCCCTCTTTCCCTACTACTCTCTATACATGTCCTGTTTCTCCTGTTACAGCGTACCCTAGTGATTTGTGGTCGGGGTTGTAGTGATGCTAGGACATATCATCCATCTAGTCCAACCTTATACCCTACCCATAATGTCTGTTAACAGGTTACATGTAACTAGTTTGGAGGTTGTATAAAGACATACGACATCTAGAATCCCCTTTATACCCTACCCATAATGTCGGTATATACTAGGTTCACATAGTTAACATAGTATTGTGCGTTTTTGTATAAAGACATACGACATCTAGTCCATACCTTTTACCCTACCGTAATGTGTATACAGTAACTAGTAACATAGTCTTGGAGGTGTATAAAGACATACGACCATCTCTTAGTTCCAACCTTTATACCCTACCCATAATGTCTGTGTATCATTAAGTTAGTAACGATATATTGGAGTTGTTAAAGACTACGACCATCTAGTTCCAACCTTTATACCCTAGCCCATAATGTCTTGTATTCATGCATAGTACATAGTATTGAGTGTTTGTATAAAAGACATGACGTCCATCTACTCACAACTTATACCCTACTCGTATATGATGTCTGTAAACAGTTACATAGTAACATGTGTATTGGAGGTTTATAAAGACATACGACATCTAGTCCAACCTTATACCCTACCATAAGGTCTGTTATAACAGTACATTGTAACATATGGTATTGTGTTGGGGAGTGGTTTGTATATAGACATTATAGCGATCCATCTAGTCCAAACCTTTATACCCTACCCATAATGTTCTGATAAGTTCTTACAAGTACCATATTATTGAGGTTGTATAAAGACATTCGATATCCTTATCCTTATACCTCTACCCATAATGTCTGTTATAACAGTTTACATAGTTAACATACGTAATTTGGGATTGTCTGTATAAGGACACACGTCTCAGTCTAGTCAAGAACTTTATACCTATCCCATAATGTTGTTCAGAACCTTTGCATTGCTTAGTATACTATATACTATATATTTCTTTCTAATTTATCCCATTTCGTCCTTTGATACGGGGCTAGTTGGTGAAACAATGTCCAACGAGAGTTTTATGTAATGGCCAATATTGGTATTGTATAAACGTCACTCATATTATCCGCTCCGTCACAGGCTATTCTACCGCTTGCCATTTTCTTATCATTCCTTCTCTGTGGATTATTTAATCCCTTTTTCTTTGTGCAGTAAGACAGAGAACTCTCAGACCGTTTGCACAGTTTGGCTGACACAACCTTCCTTTTCAATGGCCGTCTGGCTGGTTCCACTCCGCTCACCCCCACGCCGAGCACCGCGGGACTGCCGAGGCGTCCTGCCAGATCCTACCGGCCACAATGCTTCGCATACAGGTGGCTGGTGGTTCCACGTACAGGGGCTCGTACAATGGTCCCCATGAACCATTCGGGCTCCGCGTGATAGATACTTGGCGGGTGATCTCACCGGGATCCCATTAGCTTGGTTTTTAGCCAGGGGTGTGGCAGCGCTTCATGGCAGGTAGCTGGAATGTCACTCATCTACAGGTGGGAGTACACTTGGATTGGGTCCTAACATGGTATGTTATGGGTGGACGTTGCCTTTAAATCCACTCTAACCTCTAGCTTCTTCGGCGTGCAAGGGGGTTTGTGGAAATTGGTGGGGAGTTTTGAAGTTTTTCAAACTTGTGGAGATCTCTATGGTCTATTGGGGGTTGTGTTATACTAGCCAAAGGATACATTCTAATTGTAGGATTTTTTCAGGTAATTATCTTCCCTTCCATTGTGAACGAGGTCAGTATGTCAACCACTCTATCTGAGAGGTAAGTTCCTTTAAAAGCCTTCGGTGATAAGTTACCAGCCTAATTATGTTTGTACAAAATGTCCACACAGGAACTCCCAGTCTCGCCCAATAGGCAAGAGTCATCAGGGGAATGTACCCCCTAACCCTTCATATACACAACCCCATGGGTGATATGGAGTCAGAAGACCCTCAATCCGCAGACAGCAGAAAACGAGTATCCAATTCATCTAATCTTTTGATTCCTGAACTTGTCTTTCTGCTGTGATGTAGGAGTATTCTTTATGAGTTTTGAACATGGTGTGTGCAAAGGAGGGCAGTTGTGTAGAGGAAATGAACCTTCGAGTCATTGCTTGACCGGCATCCATTCAGAATGTCCCAAACCCTCACTATGTCTCCTTGTGTACAACTCTAATCCCTATTATATATATATTAGTACCTGCTAGTTTCCCAATCACTGATTACTGTAGGTGAAATGAAATACGAACAGACACAGTGACCCTTCCTACACTTCCCCTTGTCTCTGCCCTTGTCCCACCCTCACTAGTCCTTGTGTATCACCGATCCCTATTGATAGTATATATTAGGACCTGGCTAGTGTTTCCCAAATCACTATTACTGTAGGTGAAATGAATACAGAACAGGACACAGTTAACCCTTCGCCTACACTTTCCCCTTGTCCTCTGTCCCTGGTCCCACCCTCGCTATAGGTCCCTGTGTATCACCCTATCCCTATTGATGTATATATGTATGTACCTGGCTATGTTCCCAATACACTAGTACGTGGTGAAATGAAATACAGAACAACACAGAACCCTTCCTACACTTTCCCTTGTTCTACCCTCTGTTCCCACCCTCACTATGTCCCGGTGTATCACCCTATCCCTTGATAGGATGATAAGGTACCTGGCTAGTTTTCCCAATCACTATTACTGAGTGAAATGAATACAGAACAGACACAGTAACCCTTCCTACACTTTCCCCTTGTCTCTATCCCTTGTCCCACCCTCCACTATGTCCCTGGTATCACCCTATCCCTATTGATAGTATATAGTAGTCCTGCTAGTGTTCCCAAACTATTAATGTAGTGAAATGAATACCGAACAGACACAGTAACCCTTCCTACACTTTCCCCTTGTCTCTGGTCCCTTGTCCCCCCCTCACTATGTCCCTGTGTATCCCCCATCCCTATTGATATTATATTAGGTACCTGCTAGGTGTCCCAATCATATTAGGTAGTGAAATGATCAACGACACACAGTAACCCTTCCACACTTTCCCTTGTCTCTGTCCCTTGTCCCACCCTCACTATGTCCCTGTGTATCACCCTATCCCTATTGATAGTATATATTAGGTACCTGGCTAGTGTTCCTGATCACTATTACTGTAGGTGAAATGACATTTCCATTCATATCTGATTCTGGTTTTGGTAATTATACGTTTTATTAAAAATCATTTGCTTTGAATTTTATGTTCACAATGCTTTCTGGTTTGCATGTTCACTTCAAACAACCATAATTGAAAAAATGAAAAACTAAAGGGTACACACACTAGAGATAATGGGACAATACAGTCGAATCCAACGGTATCCTCCCTTTCTTTGCAGTGAAGATGCTTGGAGCAGAGCCCATAGGTTGGGTAGTGTAACAAACAGTGATGAAGTTTGTTAGGTTGGGTGTTGTGCTGCTTGGATACTTGTAATGTTATGTAACCCACAGCATTGACACCGTGCAGGGAAAGATGGTTACAGGGGTACGGAGTGTGTATCAGTGGAATACCGTATTTGCCATCGGTTTCAACCACTGAAAAAACTTGCATACAGAAATGAAGCAGTTTGCAATAACTAACAGGGATATTCAATAAAAGTTCTTATCGTTTAAAATGGTGCTAAATTTGCCCCAGCCAATCAGATCTTATTTAGCATTTGAAATCTAACATCTGATTGGTTGGGGCACAATTAGCACCATATTAAACGATATTAAAACGATTGAGATAAACCCCATACCTCTATGTACACAGCACAATGTCCTGACGTCAGTATAATAATAACTAATATAAGCGCCTGGTTTCTGTAAAGCTTGCAGTTTGCCTCTCTCCGGGGATATCTATTACTAACATTGGTGTCTCTGTTATCATTTTATCACCATCGTTTTCGCGCACCTGTTTCCAATTTGACAGCTGTTTTCGGTTTGTGTATTACAGGAAGTGTGTTGGATAAACCTCAACGTGTTTGGAGATTGCTGTTATTAAAATATATACCGTATATACTATATACACTCACATAGATCCTGCATATCAGAATCAGGAGGTTGGACCAAAACCACTGCCATTTTATTGTGGAAGCAAAAGAGACATTATTGTTCCCATTGCTGGATATTATTTGTTATTAAACTGCTCTAAACACATCTCAGATAAAGAAATGTCCAATTATCCCTGTAATTGGACATCTCATAGTTTCTACTGGGTAAGATCTGTACAATATCTTCTGGCCTTTTCCTGGGAGGTTGGAGAAAGATTTACCTACTCCCTGGGTTAGGAACTGTTGATTCCTAAACAACAAATGTAAATTTTATGATGGGGAAAATATTCCATTTGGTTCAGTGGTTGAAATAATGATGGAGAGAACCTGAGTTATATCTGAGTTAAGATATAACTCATACACAAGCCATACACAAGCTGATGTCTAAAACAACACGTCTTCGATATTCCGATCAATCCGATTGAATTTGCCAAATTGATCGGAATATCAATGCCGTGTATGGGGGGCTTAAGAAAAGATAACAGGATATATTCTCTTAAAAACTCTTTTAAACTCTTTTCTCCAACCCCATCACCATGTCTGCCTATTAAATAAACGTATCCACTACTAATACATAGAATATTAGGGAGAAGGAACCCATCCCGTATATACAAGTGTGCATTGTTTTTAGTTTTATGAAACAAATTAAAGGGAGACTGCTGGGAACACGCAAACGGCTTATAAAGGAAAATTATCCCTCGACATGTTCGACTGGCATGTTCCATAAAGATCCAGAGGTCTGATGTCATTTCACCCCACTTGATGATGTCAGGGATGCACTGTCTTTTCTTTATAGAAACTGTGCACGTATCCACCCTTTGTTCAGAAGCAGAAAGACCTGGGGAGTGATGTCACCATTAAGGAGAGCTGATCTCTGCAAGTTGAAGGAATCATTTGAAAGGTAATACAAAGGAAACCTTGGAATCCTGAAATGCTGAATTTATTTGATTCCCCATCTTTATAAGTATTATTCCAATGTTGAATTAAAAAATAAACATCACATCATAGACATGAAAGGAAACTTGATATAAAAGTCATAGGAATGCACAAGCTTGCAGACCTCCCTTAATGGACAATTATACTCACCTTTCCCCCCTCCTCTTATTCTATCAATGGATTGTACTCAGGGTGTGGACCTAAACAACTAGGTCCTCACCCAGCTTTGTTTACCTACATTTTCCATCACTGTTAACATAATAGCATAGTATTAGTATACGTCCATCTAGTCCAACCTTTATACCCTACCCATAATGTCTGTATAACAGTTACATAGTAACATAGTATTGGAGGTTGTATAAAGACATACATTCATCTAGTCCAACCTTTATACCCTACCCATAATGTCTGTATAACAGTTACATAGTAACATAGTATTGGAGGTTGTATAAGACATACGTCCATCTAGTCCAACCTTTATACCCTACCCATAATTCTGTATAACAGTTACATAGTAACATAGTATGGAGGTTGTATAAAGACATACGTCCATCAGTCCAACCTTTATACCCTACCCATAATGTCTGTAACAGTTACATAGTAACATAGTATTGGAGGTTGTATAAGACAACGTCATATCGTCAACCTTTAATCCTACCCATAAGTCTGTATAACAGTTACATAGTAACATATATTGGAGGTTGTATAAAGACATACGTCCATCTAGTCCAACTTTATAACTACCATAATGTCTGTATAACAGTTACATAGTAACATAGTATTGGAGGTTGTATAAAGACAACACCATCTAGTCAACCTTTATACCTACCCATAATGTCTGTATAACAGTTACATAGTAACATAGTATTGGAGGTTGTATAAAGACATAAGTCCATCTAGTCCAACCTTTATACCCTACCCATAAGTTGTATAACAGTTACATAGTACATAGTATTGGAGGTTGTATAAAAGACACGTCCATCTGTCAACCTTATCACCTACCCATAATGTCTGTATAACAGTACATAGTAACATAGTATTGGAGGTTGTATAAAGACATACGTCATCTAGTCCAACCTTATACTACCCATAATGTCTGTATAACGTTACATAGTAACATAGTATTGGAGGTTGTATAAAGACATACGTCTACTAGTCCAACCTTTATACCTACCTATATGTCTGTATAACAGTTACATAGTACATAGTATTGGAGGTTGTATAAAGACATACGTCATCTAGTCCAACCTTTATACTACCTAAT
Source organism: Hymenochirus boettgeri (assembly GCA_019447015.1). NCBI lineage: Eukaryota > Metazoa > Chordata > Amphibia > Anura > Pipidae > Hymenochirus > Hymenochirus boettgeri. The sequence continues at coordinate 19,212,247 of CM033469.1, forward strand.
GTCTGTATAACAGTTACATAGTACATAGTATGGAGGTTGTATAAAAAAACACGTCATCTAGTCCAACCTTATACCCTACATAATGCTGTATAACAGTTACATAGTAAACATGTATTGGAGTGGTATAAAGACATACGTCCATCTAGTCAAACTTTATACCCTACCATAATGTCTGTATAACAACATAGTACATAGTATTGGAGGTTGTATAAAAAACATACGTCATCTAGTCCAACCTATACCCTACCCATAATGTCTGTATACAGTTACATAGTAACATAGATTGGAGGTTGTATAAAGAATACGTCATCTAGTCCAACTTTATACCCTACCATAATGTCTGTATAACGTTACATAGTAAACATAGTATGGGAGTTGATAAAGACATACGTCCATCTAGTCCAACCTTTATACCCTACCATAATGTCTGTATAACAGTACATAGTACATAGTATTGGAGGTGTATAAAAACTACGTCCATCTAGTCCAACCCCTATATACCCTACCCATAATGTCTGTCTAACAGTTACATAGTAACATAGTATTGGAGGTTGTATAAAGACATACGTCCATCTAGTCCAACCTTTATACCCTACCCATAATGTCTGTATAACAGTTACATAGTAACATAGTATTGGATGTTGTATAAAGACATACGTCCATCTAGTCCAACCTTTATACCCTACCCATAATGTCTGTCTAACAGTTACATAGTAACATAGTATTGGAGGTTGTATAAAGACATACGTCCATCTAGTCCAACCTTTATACCCTACCCATAATGTCTGTCTAACAGTTACATAATAACATAGTATTGGAGGTTGTATAAAGACATATGTCCATCTAGTCCAACCTTTATACCCTACCCATAATGCCAGTCTAACAGTTACATAGTAACATAGTATTGGAGGTTGTATAAAGACATACGTCCATCTAGTCCAACCTTTGTACCCTACCCATAATGTCTGTCTAACAGTTACATAGTAACATAGTAATTGAGGTTTAATAAAGACATACGTCCATCTAGTCCAACCTTTATACCCTACCCGTAATGTCTGTCTAACAGTTACATAGTAACATAGTATTGGAGGTTGTATAAAGACATACGTCCATCTAGTCCAACCTTTATACCATACCCATAATGTCTGTATAACAGTTACATAGTAACATAGTATTGGAGGTTGTATGAAGACATACGTCCATCTAGTCCAACCTTTATACCCAACCCGTAATGTCTGTATAACAGTTACATAGTAACATAGCATTGGAGGTTGTATAAAGACATACGTCCATCTAGTCCAACCTTTATACCCTACCCGTAATGTCTGTATAACAGTTACATAGTAACATAGCATTGGAGGTTGTATAAAGACATACGTCCATCTAGTCCAACCTTTATACCCTACCCATAATGTCTGTATAACAGTTACATAGTAACATAGTATTGGGGGTTGTATAAAGACATACGTCCATCTAGTCCAACCTTTATACCCTACCCATAATGTCTGTATAACAGTTACATAGTGACATAGTATTGGAGGTTGTATAAATACATACGTCCATCTAGTCCAACCTTTATTCCCTACCCATAATGTCTGTATAACAGTTACATAGTAACATAGTATTGGAGTTTGTATAAAGACACGTCCATCTAGTCCAACCTTTATACCCTACCCATAATGTCTGTCTATCAGTTGCATATAGTAGTAACATAGTATTGGAGGTTGTATAAAGACATACGTCCATCTAGTCCAAACTTTATACCCTACCCATAATGTCTGTATAACAGTTACATAGTAAAAAACTATTGGAGGTTGTATAAAGACACACATCCATCTAGTCCAACCTTTATACCCTACCCATAATGTCTGTCTATCAGTTACATAGTAACATAGAATTGGAGGTTGTATAAAGACATACGTCCATCTAGTCCAACCTTTATACCCTACCCATAATGTTGTTATCAGTTCATAGTAACATAGTATTGGAGGTTGTATAAAGACATAGTCCATCTAGTCCAAACTTATTACCCTACCCATAATGTTGTATAACAGTTACATAGTAAATAATTGGAGGTTGTATAAGAACACATCCATCTAGTCCAACCTTTATACCCTAACCATAATGTCTGTTACAGTTCATAGTAACATAGTATTGGAGGTTGATAAAGACATACGTCCATCTAGTCCAACCTTTATACCCTACCCATATGTCTGTATAACAGTTACATAGTAACATAGTATTGGAGGGTGTATAAAGACATACTCCTCTAGTCCAACCTTTATACCCTACCATAATGTCTGTTAACAGTTACATAGTAACATAGTATTGGAGGTTGTATAAGACAACGTCCATCTAGTCCAACCTTTATACCCTACCCATAATGTCTGTACTATAGTTACATAGTATGGAGGTTGTATAAAGACATACGTCCATCTAGTCCAACCTTTATACCCTACCCATAAAGTCTGTAACAGTTACATAGTAACATAGTATTGAGGTTGTATAAAGACATACGTCCATCTGTCCAACCTTTATACCCTACCCATAATGTCTGTATAAAAGTTACATAGTAACATAGTATTGGAGGTTGTATAAAGACATACGTCCATCTAGTCCAACCTTTATACCCTACCCATAATGTCTGTATAACAGTTACATAGTAACAAGTATTGAGGTTGTATAAAGACATCATCCATTAGTCCAACTTTATACCCTACCCATAATGTCTGTATAACAGTTACATAGTAACATAGTATTGGAGTTGTATAAAGACATACGTCCATCTAGTCCAACCTTTATACCCTACCCATAATGTCTGTATAACAGTTACATAGTAACATAGTATGGAGTTGTATAAAGACATACGTCCATCTAGTCCAACTTTAACCCTACCCATAATGTCTGTATACAGTTACATAGTAACTAGTATTGGAGGTTTTATAAAGACATACGTCCATCTAGTCCAACCTTTATACCCTAACCATATGTCTGTTAACAGTACATAGTAACATAGTATTGGAGTTGTATAAAGACATACGTCCATCTAGTCCAACCTTTATACCCTACCCATAATGTTGTATAACAGTTACATAGTAACATAGTATTGGAGGTTGTTAAAGACATACGCTCCATCTAGTCCAACCTTATACCCTACCCATAATGTCTGTATAACAGTTACATAGTAACATAGTATTGGAGGTTGTATAAAGACATACGTCCATCTAGTCCAAACTTTATACCCTACCCATAATGTCTGTATAACAGTTACATAGTAACATAGTATTGGAGGTTGTATAAAGACATATCCATCTAGTCCAACCTTATACCTACCCATAATGTCTGTATAACAGTACATAGAACATAGTATTGGAGGTTGTATAAAGACATAGTCCATCTAGTCCAACCTTTATACCCTACCCATAATGTCTGTATAACAGTTACATAGTAACATGTATTGGAGGTTGTATAAAGACATACGTCCATCAGTCCAAACTTTATACCCTACCCATAATGTCTGTATAACAGTTACATAGTAACATAGTATTGGAGGTTGTATAAAGACAATACGTCCATTAGTCCAACCTTATACCCTACCCATAATGTCTGTATAACAGTACATAGTAACATAGTATTGGAGGTGTATAAAGACATACGTCCATCTAGTCCAACCTTTAACCCTACCCATAATGTCTGTTTAACAGTTACATAGTAACATAGTATTGGAGGTTGTATAAAGACATACTCCATCTAGTCCAACCTTATACCTACCCATAATGTCTGTATAAAAGTTACATAGTAACATAGTATTGGAGGTTGTATAAAGACATACGTCCATCTAGTCCAACCTTATACCCTACCCATAATGTCTGTATAACAGTTACATAGTACATAGTATTGGAGGTTGTATAAAGACATACTCCATCTAGTCCAACCTTTATAACCTACCCTAATGTCTGTATAACAGTTACATAGTAACATAGTATTGGGGGTTGTATAAAGACAACGTCCATCTAGTCCAACCTTTATACCCTACCCATAATGTCTGTATAACAGTTACATAGTACAAGTATTGGAGGTTGTATAAAACATACGTCCATCTAGTCCAAACTTTATTCCCTACCCATAATGTCTGTATAACAGATTACATAGTATTGGAGGTTGTATAAAGACATACGTCCATCTAGTCCAACCTTTATACCCTACCCATAATGTCTGTCTAACAGTTACATAGTAACATAGTATTGGAGGTTGAATAAAGACATACGTCCATCTAGTCCAACCTTTATACCCTACCCATAATGTCTGTATAACAGTTACATAGTAACATAGTATTGAAGTTTGTATAAAGACATACGTCCATCTAGTCCAAACTTTATACCCTACCCATAATGTCTGTCTAACAGTTACATAGTAAAACTATTGGAGGTTGTATAAAGCACATCCATCTAGTCCAACCTTTATACCCTACCATAATGTCTGTCTACAGTTACATAGTACCTAGAATTTTGGAGGTTGTATAAAGACATACGTCCATCTAGTCCAACCTTTATACCCTACCCATACTGTCTGTATAACAGTTACATAGTAACATAGTATTGGAGGTTGTATAAAGACATACATCCTTCTAGTCCAACCTTTATACCCTACCTATAATGTCTGTCTAACAATTACATAGAAACATAGTATTGGAAGTTGTATAAAGGCATACGTCCATCTAGTTCAATCTTTATACCCTACCCATAATGTCTGTCTAATAGTTACATAGTACTGGAAGTTGTATAAAGACATACGTCCATCTAGTCCAACTTTTATACCCTACCCAAAATGTCTGTCTAACAATTACATAGTAACATAGTATTGAAAGTTGTATAAAGACATACGTCCATCTTGTCCAACCTTTATACCCAACCCATAATGTCTGTATAACAGTTACATAGTAACATAGTATTGGAGGTTGTATAAAGACATACGTCCATCTAGTCCAACTTACCCTACCCAGAATTCTTTTAACAGTTACATAGTAACATAGTATTGGAGGTTGTATAAAGACATACGTCCATCTAGTCCAACCTTTATACCCTACCCATAATGTCTGTATAACAGTTACATAGTAACACAGTATTAGAGGTTGTATAAAGACATCCATCCATCTAGTCCAACCTTTATACCCTACCCATAATGTCTGTATAACAGTTACATAGTAACATAGTATTGGAAGTTGTATAAAGACATATACGTCCATCTAGTCCAACCTTTATACCCTACCCATAATGTCTGTATAACAGTTACATAGTAACATAGTACTGAAAGTTGTATAAAGACATACGTCCATCTAGTCCAACATTTATACCCTACCCATAATGTCTGTATAACAGTTACATAGTAACATAGTATTGGAGGTTGAATAAAGACATACGTACATCTAGTCCAACCTTTATTTCCTACCCATAAAGTCTGTATAACAGTTACATAGTAACATAGTATTGGAGGTTGTATAAAGACATACGTCCATCTAGTCCAACCTTTATTCCCTACCCATAATGTCTGTATAACAGTTACATAGTAACATAGTATTGGAGTTTGTATAAAGACACATGTCCATCTAGTCCAACCTTTATACCCTACCCATAATGTCTGTTTAACAGTTACATAGTAACATAGTATTGGAGGTTGTTTAAAGACATAAGTCCATCTAGTCCAACCTTTATACCCTACCCATAATGTCTGTCTATCATTTACATAGTAACATAGTATTGGAGGTTGTATAAAGACATACGCCCATCTAGTCCAACCTTTATACCCTACCCATAATGTCTGTTTATCATTTACATAGTAACATAGTATTGGAGGTTGTATAAAGATATATGTCCATCTATCCAACATTTAAACCCTACCCATAATGTCTGTATAACAGTTACATAGTAACATAATATTGGAGGTTGAATAAAGACATACGTACATCTAGTCCAACCTTTATTTCCTACCCATAATGTCTGTATAACAGTTACATAGTAACATAGTATTGGAGTTTGTATAAAGACACATGTCCATCTAGTCCAACTTTTATACCCTACCCATAATGTCTGTATATCAGTTGCATATAGTAGTAACATAGTATTGGAGGTTGTATAAAGACATACGTCCATCTAGTCCAAACTTTATACCCTACCCATAATGTCTGTATAACAGTTACATAGTGACATAGTATTGGAGGTTGTATAAATACATACGTCCATCTAGTCCAACCTTTATTCCCTACCCATAATGTCTGTATAACAGTTACATAGTAACATAGTATTGGAGGTTGTATAAAGACATATACGTCCATCTAGTCCAACCTTTATACCCTACCCATAATGTCTGTATAACAGTTACATAGTAACATAGTATTGGAGGTGGAAGGTTGTGTTATTGTGTGCTCCTGAGCTCCAACAAGTGCTTACTTGAATATCCGTTTTTGGTTCACTGTTCTGGGCCTACTATGGCCTCCAAGAGCCCTGGCCCGGAGCCTGGGCCTTCTGCTGCTAATCCTGGGCCAAAAAAACACCTTGAGCCTGGGGATCCTGGATTTGCGGAGGCCCTGGCAAACGGCCTAAAGAGATATGTTGCTATAAAAGAAAAGTTAAGATCCCTTGAAGTAAGAATTAAACAAAAAAAAGATCTTTGTGCTGGGGATGTTTCTACATCCAATCCCAAGACTCAAGCTATCATTTCTGCCATGGAAAAGAGATTTGAGCTGCTTACCAAGGAGGAACAGGCCTTGGGAGATGAAATTGGTCCTATGCGGGAGGCTTATACCCTGAGGGATCGTTTCCAGGCAGAGAAGGAGAGCAAATGCAGGGGGAATACAGCTAAGGCCCAGCCATGCTGTTCATTTCAGGTCTCCCCAGTGTCGGTGCAGGCAGGGGTGGAGGTGCCTGGGGCCTCTGAAGGGAGGTCTCGGTCACCAGTTTCCCCATCAGTAACACCTGGACAAAAAGACAAGGAGAAAGAAATGGACTGGGCTGTGGAAGATCCTAAATCCCCCGGTTTGCTGAAAGAAATAAAATGTCTGGAATCTCCCATAAAAGAGCAGGAACTGGAATTCTCCATGGATGAGAATCTGGCAAAGAGGAGGAAAATAGGGGAAAAGCACAAGAAAGGAAAGAAAGTTGTGGTTTCCAAATTTGTTTTCCAACCATGCAGTGCAAACCCCTTTAATTCCACTAACACCAAGTGCCTGGAGTCTACCACACCAAACATGGCTGGAACATGTGGTTCGGTGGCCATCTTGGATCCTGTTAGTGCCAGTGACATCACACCTGCAGCTACCAGTGCTCCATGCTCCTCCCTGACTGCCAAACCTGCCCAGAAAGGAGAAGAGTCTGTCAGTGCGGCTGGTAAGGAACGTGCAGATAAAGTTCCCATATGTAAAGAGGCAATCTTTAAGTTTCAGGGCAGTGAGAGGAAAGTACCTGCAGCGGCCATTTTGGATCCAAAGGCTGTGTCAGCTGGTTCTGGTGTTCCAGAGGCTGTGGTTCAGGAAGGAGATGGATCTCGCAGTGGACCAATCAGCACAGATCCTGCTATTAGCACTGCACCTGAGGAAGCTAAGGAGAAGAGAGGGTCAGGGAAGCAGGAAGTTATTTCAGCTGGTCCCAAGCAAGTCCCGGCGGCCATCTTGGTAGAGGAAGAGATCAGCAAAGACGTTTGCCTTACAGTTAAAGTCCCCAAGCAAGTTTCTATTGGGAAGAAGGCGGTGGCAAGTTTAGGGGAATCTAAAATCTTGGTTCCTAAGCTGGAGATGGCGGAGGCTCTGGGTGATCGATCCCCCCCAGCATCCGGAGAGATGGCGGCAGAGCCTGAGGCCAGCGGGATGGAGGGTCCACCAATAGGTGGTAAGTGTGATCACCCGGTCCCTGCTGGCCCAGCACCTGTTTCCCTTTCCCCTGCTCCTGCTGTGTCTGTCTCCCAATCTCCCTCTGTGTCAGCCCCAGTGTCTGTGTCCAAGGCTCCCCCTGTCCAGTCTGTGTCTGTCCCCCCTGTAAGATCTGCTGGATCATCTGGTCCCAGTTGCACTAAGGTTCAATCTGTTTCCGCTAAGCAGCCTCCAGTTTCATCTGCAGGGACCAAACCTACATCGTATGCGTCCGCTGCCAGAGCCACTCATTCTGCTACACGGAGGACTGTTCCTGCTAACGCACAAACATCTGTGTATGGTAACATGTACAGTGGCGGTGGGGGTAGGAGGAATGTGGTGAACTTGAAGTGGGTGGGGGAGGGCCCTTCTCCGGATAGGCAGCAGGTGATTGACAGACTCCTCCGGGTTGGGTTTGAGGCAGTGGACATCTTTGCCTTTATTTCTGGGCCCAGTCCGGGGGAGTTTGTCATCAGCTTTGTGTCCCCCCAAGGTCTGGATGAGTTTTGGAAAAAGTATGACAGGGATCCTGCTTGGTGGATTGGCTTTCGGGTGGTGGCGGTTTCCCGGCCGGGTGTCGTGAGAGTGACCATAAAGGTCTTTAATGAGAGCATTCCGCCCTCAGACCTCCGCACCTGGCTTGGGAGATACGGCTCCGTCCAAAGCGACCTGTTTAAAAACCTTGATGACAGTGGAATTTGGGATGGTGGTTGGAAGTGCAGCGTTAAACTGAACACAGTCCGTAACGTTACCCAGCACATCCCGAATTCTGCCTTTATCGGCAGGGATAGGATACAATGCTTCTACCCGGGCCAGCCGCGTCAGTGCTGGAAGTGCGGGTCGTTTCGTCATCTTTCAATGTATTGTGACAAACTGAAGTGTGCCCTATGCCTTGAGCTGGGGCACAATGCGAAAGACTGCCCTAACAGTGTCTGTTGCAACCTCTGCGGTGAGATGGGGCACACTTACACCTCTTGCCCCGTCTCTTGGCAGCAAGTTGCGCAAGAGTTTGCAGAGGAGATGGTAGTCTCCGAGGAAGTGAGCTCTGAGGTTGTAGCAGTTGCTGGGGAAGCAGTGGACGCTGGAGAAGTGTCCCTTTCGCATTGCTCTGGGGCCAAAGAGAGTACCACCATGCCTGCGGAGCCTGTCACTGTGACTCCACAGGAAGCTCCCAGAGCAGAGATGACCAAAAATATATCAGGGTCACCCAAACCCAAGCTCATTTCTGGACCTATTTATAAGCCCGAAGCCAGGGTTACCAGATCCAAGTCAAGGGGGGCTCTTGCCCAAATATCTCACCCAGTTGGTAACTCTGCTTCCAAAGTCCGAAGGTCCTCCACTGTCGAGAAGGGGGGATGGAGTTTGGTGGGAAGTGGGAGGAGCAAGAGGAACAAGCCCATTCCCAAATTGTCTATTCCGCTTAAAAATCCTTACTCTGTGTTAGGAGAGGACAGTCTGGAGGAAGAAATAGCGAGGCTAGAGAGAGAATTAGCTAGAGAAACCTCTTCTTCCAGTGATTTAATTTTTATAGACAATCAGGAGGCTGAGCGGTTGCCATCCGGCCTCTCAGCTAAGAGGGAAGGGTCTGATGATGAGGGTAGGAGGGTAAAGAAGGGTAAATGAAAACCCCCCATAACTTCATTCACCTTGTAAATGGCTGTGCCCCCTCCAATAAGATGTGCAACAATTAATGTTGCCTCCATCAAGTCTGTAAGTGCACGTAGCATGGCGTTATTTTTTCTCTCCCGAGTTGAGGCAGACATTTTCTTTTTGCAGGAGACCCGGCTCACCACCTTGGCTGAGATCCATCGCGCCAAGGGGGACTGGTCCTGTGGACCGTCCTTTTGGTCTCTTGCCGCCGAGCCTTACAGTGGAGTGGCTGTTCTTTTTAAAACAGATATGGTAACAGTCAAACGGGTGATTGAAATCGAGATGGGCCGCTGCATGCTTATGGATGTTCTGGTGAACAGTTCGCCTCTGCGGCTAATAAATTTTTATGGCCCTCAGACGAAGGCCGAGAGGAAGGAATTGTTTACCAGAATAAAGCCCTTTCTTTTTACAGCCCAGCCTGTAGTGTTTGGTGGGGATTTTAACACCATCGCTAGGCCAATGGACAGGAGAGGCCAGGCTGGCAGGTTGGGGTACGACAGCGTATTTTTGAATGGCTTAGTTAGAGAGGCAGGTCTGGTAGATGTGCACATTCGCCAATCTCCAGGCCTCACGGGTTACACTTTTCATAGAGGTAGTAGTAGTAGTAGGATAGATAGGTTTTTTGTTAAAAAGGACTCTATTACTTCTCCTCTTGAGGTGAAGGCAGTAGAGTTCTCAGATCACTGTTTGGTGGTCATGTCCTTGAATATTCCAGAGGCCCCCTCGAGAGGTAAGGGTTTCTGGCACCTCAATTCGACCATCCTTGACGAGGAATGTACTAAACAGTCTTTTTTGGCCTTCTTTCAGGATCAGGAGTCCCTGAAGGATGTCTGCCGCAGTAGGACGGAATGGTGGGAGATCACCAAAAAGAGGACCGCACGACTCTTTCGAGGCCTAGCGATTGATAAGGTACAGAGTAAATATCATGCCTATCTAAAACTTAAGAGGAAGTTGGATAGGCTGGTGTCTGATTGTGGTGAATGCCACCCTCACTTGGCATTCAAGATGTTTGGAAACTACAACTCCCAGCATGCTTTATTAGCTGGGAGTTGTAGTTTCCAAACATCTTGAATGCCAAGTTTCTACCCTCGGTTTATACTCGGGTCAATAACTTTATTAGGATTTTTAGCTGAAATTGGGTACCTCGGTTTATACTCGGGTCGGTTTATACTCGAGTATATACGGTAGTATTGGAGGTTGTAAAAAGACATACGTCCATCTAGTCCAACCTTTATACCCTACCCATAATGTCTGTATAACAGTTAATAGTAACATAGTATTGGATTGTATAAAGACATACGTCCATTAGTCCAACCTTTATACCTACCCATAAGTCTGTATAACAGTTACATAGTAACATAGTATTGGAGGTTGTATAAAGACAAAGTTATCTAGTCCAACCTTATATCCCTACCAAGTCTAGTATAACAGTTTATAGTAACATAGATTGGAGGTTGTATAAAGACATACGTCCATCTAGTCCAACCTTTATACCCTACCCATAATGTCTGTATAACAGTTACATAGTAACATAGTATTGGAGGTTGTATAAAGACATACGTCCATCTAGTCCAACCTTTATACCCTACCCATAATGTCTGTATAACAGTTACATAGTAACATAGTATTGAGACGTAAGAGACGTATCTTGACATATCGGTTTACTGTCTCCTGTCTGTAATGGTAGGAAGATTATGTTTTCTTTTTATCAAGTTTGAAGTAGAAATGTCTGGAAATTAGAGGTATTTTGGACCGAACACCAATCATCAAAGCCAAGCTTAGATCACACTAATCTTTACTGTGACTCTCTCCTTTCCTTTCTCTCTCTCTCATACTACCAATGAAAGATCTGAGAGGATGCACAGAATTCAGGTTCCTCTGTAAGGTAACTGGTCCAAAGCTGCTGATATTGGTGATATTGGATTCCTGTCTATGTTAGATTAGTGATACCAGTAAATGACTGAATACAAGGACCCCCAAACCTTATTCATTTTCTCTCACAGAAATAGGAAACGGTTTATCAGTTGATGTACACAAGCCACTTCCCCTCCTCTTTCTTTTATCAATTCCAAAGTGAACTTGGAACAGAAAACCCAGTTGTCTGGATTGTAACGTTGCTTTTAATTTCGGTTCAGACGAAAATTGTCCAACGATTCCTATATCATTCCCACACTGAATCTGGCTGGAATGCTGTAGAGGGGAGTTATAACCTTTTTGGATGGCCAAGCGAACAGATTCCTTGCTCGCCATTTTCTGTTATAACTGGCTTTGTGTATGGGCCAGCAATATGTTGGATGTGGATTGCTAAGACTGGCTTTGTGTATGGGCCAGCAATATGTTGGATGTGGATTGCTAAGACTGGCTTTGTGTATGGGCCAGCAATATGTTCGATGTGGATTGCTAAGTACTATAAAATCCTTTAGAATGATGACATCATAGGATGTGTTAACAAGCTGCATTTGTTAGACCTCAGCCAGACACCCTGACCCTCAAAATGCATTTGAATGTGACGAGTTTTTTTAAAAAATTGTCGTACCACATGATACATTAAAAGGATGTCACTAACAAAATTATTAAATTAATGTCTGGAAACCTAATTTTCTATTTAATCAAAATATCACAGTTTTGTTTCGTTGGTGAAATACAGCACTGAAAATGCTATACTTGCCTTTGTCCACCTGTAAAATCCAAGCCCTACGTCACAGCAGGATGCAATCTATAATTTGGATCTTAAGTAAGTAAATTGGTTACTTCTATAAATAAATACTTTAAGGAAATATCTTAGTATGACTTAAATTCTGCTTGCGGCAGCTGAGTGAGTAACACAATGGTTAACCTCGAAATGCCAATACACGGAGACCCACTATCTAAACCTAACATGTACATTGTGAGCGGTTGCTGTTACCTGTGTGTAAAAAACGTGTGTTGATTGTTCTCGTCATAGAATTTTTTAGGGTTCCCTTCAATTAAAGGGCAATTATAGTGAGAAAATTGTTTTTTTAATTTCTTCTAATGTATCCTATAAGTCATCCCATCCACCAGGGTACCTTTAGTTTCTTTAAATTCTTCATAGTCCCCGAGATATAAGCCTTTGAATATGCTGTGATTTGTAGGAGCTGCTACACCTCATCTGTCACTCAAAGGCACACACCCACACAATCCAAAGCTCCCCTGCAGTACTGTCACACACTCTCTCACCCACACTATATGTACCATGTGCAACATATAGTCAAATGCTGTAGTGCTAAACACAATCAATAAACCATTAACCCAGCATTATGAGCATAACACACTATAAAACAGCCCCTCCCCCCCAAAAAAAATCTTATATACATACAAAACCAGTGACTCAAATGGAACACTAATACAGTATATATAATACAGTAATACAGACTATATACCAAACAAGACACACAGTGCAATCTATGAAATATATAGACTAAAGCAACTGAAATATAACAGGACAACAAGCAGTGTCACTGTGTTTGTGAAGGTCTCACTACAAGCTGCTGTTACACTGACTCTCTCTTCAGTGATTATGATCTCAGCTAAGCAGGGGGAGAGATATGAACTTTAGGTAAAAAGTAAATAACAATTAGCAAAGTTAGAGAACAGGCAGAGTTCAGTAACTTACTTGTAAAGAATCTCAGCACCACTTGTCCTCCTCTCTCCCCCTCTGCCCCTCCCTTCAGCATATTGCTACTTTATTCCACACTTTGATTGCTTGCAGTCTAGCTCTGGAAGGGAGGGGTCAACAGGATGTCAGCACTTCATTTAAAGTCCTTTCAACTGACAATGCTCGGACTCTGTATACAGCCCGTCACTGCTTGAGGGGGAGTAGACAGAGAGGGGAGGGGGACTACACAGCTTGGTACAAACTTCTGCCAGTGTGAAGAAACGAAGCCACACAGAAACATGAAAGTAAGGCAGCTTATACTAAGTGATCTATACATTGTATACAGACAATGTTTTTTTTTCACTATAGTTGCCCTTTAAAGACATGCAGAGTTTCACTCCCTTTTTTGCTCCTGTGACAGACACATCCTCTGTGGTGTCATAATCCCCACCACCCAAAACTGGATCTTTAAAAATGAACAGGTCTGCATCAGTAGAATACAAGTGGGCATGCTCAAGCCAGTGGTGAGAGTGCAGAGCAATGGTGCTGGTGATGTCACAGCTCACAGTGTAAACAAGAAGCACCACCCCTTATAGACTGTAGCTAGAAGCATGATTCTGGGGTAATATTAAAGCTAGGAGTGTGTTTTATTTTGTATGGAAACCACAGTTCCCCTTTAACACAATTATGTTACAGGGTTTTTTGGCCAGATGATTCTGTTTTACTTTATTCTTCCATTACTATTTTTATCTCATACAAACACAGAAAGAGATGGTGCTGCCATACAATGAAAACAAATCCGAGCGATACAATGACATAATAAAGCCATTTCCTCATGTTTAGGTCACATGGTTGGAAATAATCTATTCCCCATGCGGATGCCATTAGCACGACAGAACCACATTGGACAAACATCCACCAACACACATGCTAATGTCATAGGAAGATGGACATAAACAATAAGATGGGCCCAGTGTTCTGGCTTCCCACGGATCTTCCATTCATTCCATTTATTGGTTCTGGTTTCATCTTTAGAACTCAACCCACAGCCCCAATGTGGGAAAGAATGCAGATTGGGAATGAAAACCATTTGTTATAGGACTCCCACATTGGGAAAGTTTTTATAATTATTAGTAGTTATTATTATTATTGTTCTTATTATTAGTTTTTATTATTGTTATTATTATTATTATTAATAATAATAATAATAATAATAGTTATTATTATTATTGTTATTATTATTAGTTTTTATTATTGTTATTATTATTATTGTTATTATAATCATTGTTATAATTAGTATTATTTATTATAATTATTGTTATTATTATGATAATTTGTTAATAATAATAATTAGTATTAGTTATTAGTATTAGTTATAATCATTATTATTAGTTATTGTTAATTTTATTTATTATAAATAATAATTATTTGTATGATTAATTATTATTTGCTATTATTATTATTATTATTATTATATTTATTAACCCTTGTTGGAGGGACATTAAGCTGGCCATATAATAGGCAGAGATTAGATGGAGAAATCTGTCTAATGTCTAAAGACTGCATTTTACAGTGCAAGCAGCAGTGTTTATCTTGAGATAATCCCATTCATTCTGTGATGTCAAATTGATTGCATGAAAGAACAGGCTAGGCGGTTCTTAGAGAGACCTGACATTTGTCTAAGGTCTTAAAGTGGCCATACATTGGGCCATATTTATAAAGCCGCGGTATCGGTAAAATGAACGATCGGAATCGTAAATTAACGATCGTTAAACCGAACGGAGATTAACGATCGGTTTAACGATCGTAAATTTACGATACCGATGGTAAATCTACGATAATGCACGGTATTCTACGGTCAAATGTTCCTTAATTAACGGACATGCATTTACGACTGCGATCGTAAATTAAACGCTAAAAAGCTTTATAAATATGGCCGATATATACAATTTTACTTACCCGACCGAGCGCACCTGCGACATTCGATCGATCCTGCCGGAACCGCCTCTCCCGTTCTTCTATGCGACCGACATGTGATCGCAAAATCCCATTCATTTTGTGGGCAGGAAGGATCGAATGTCGCGGGAGCGCTCGGGTAAGTAAAATCTAATATATGTATGGCCATCTTTAGGCTGAATACACACAAAGAGATATTTTGTCCCAATCGAGCATTCGCTACGAGAGAGCGCTCGGCTGGGACAGATGTCAGTTACGGTAATATTGGCTGCGGCTGACAGTTTGCGCAACTGATCGTGCGGTCCTATAGTGAACCGCACGATCGTACGTGATTTACCAACACGTCCAATCGCCCGTTCTTGATCCTGATCGCCACTGCGGACGAAATCAGCAGAATTGTTCTTGGGGAAAATCCATACTGGGGCTGCTGGATGGATTGGGAGCTTACTGAGGCCTCCCTGGAAACAGGACATGAGCCGTGATCAGGGCAGGTGGCAGCACATTCTGCTGCCCAAATCCCCAAAAGGGATTTACCCCCAGCGTGATTATAACGCTGTTAATGATTATTAGAATCACGCTCTGCAACCGGCGCAAATGAGACTTCTATTAGATAGCCAAGGCCACCTGCCCTCCCCTTATTTCTAGACTTTAATTCCCTTTCGCTTTCTTGTATAACGGGCCGATTTATATTCAATTTGAAAATGGTTTGTTGGTGGTTTTGGAATAATTTACCATTTTGTAAATGTGGTTATTGTATTCAACTAACCCCAGCAAGCAGGCAATGCCAATAAAAGATACAAAATCATGGTCGGGGACGACAGCATGGTCCATAAACTAAACAAAGACCCTGGATACGATACATGATTTGGAACCTTGGCTCGGATTTATTCCGTTTATCCTTGAATTTCATGCATTTAAATAACAACCCAATTGGAATATGTAGAAACGTGAAGATGTTCAGATCCTGGTAATTATGGACCTGTACGGGGGTGTATGAGGGACATACCTTGCCAAGTAAACTTTGCTTTTGTTAAAGGGCATGTCCAGGGGAAAAAAACTATCAATGATCTCCACCCCCCCAAACACCACTGACGTTCCTTACCTGACTTGGTCCCTCAAAGCACCTCCGCTTCTCTGTGGCTGACAGCCCCTCCGCTTCCTGGTTGCGGCTGTCAGTAAAGGCGTGACATGACATCACGCCCAATCGCCTGACAGCTGCCTATCAGGGAGTAGAGCGGCTGTCAGTGCAGAAACCCTCTGCTCCTGTTTTTGCTTGCAGGGGTCGTTGAGACGAGGGACCGGGTCAGGCAAGTCCCTTCAGGAGCATATTTGGAAATTATTGTTAATGTAAAAAGATATTTATAAGATTACCAGGGCTATGTACCGAGAGCCGTTATCGCTCTTTATTGCCTCCGCTAGGCAATGTACTGGGCCGATAACGGCTCTCACTGCATAGTGAATGGGGTTTTCCCATTCTGAGACTTTAACAGCAGCTATCTGCTGGTGTTTAAAGGACAACTAAAGCCACAGAACAACACTGAACCAGAAGTCAGGACACCTTGATATAAAACCAGTAATCTGTGTCTTGCCTCTCATTTTGATACGGGAGCTGGGAAATTCACCTAAATAACATATGGTTTGTGCTTTACTTCACAGAATTCTAGTGTCACACAGTTTGGTCAACGACCATAATATTCTGCACATGCTCAGTCCTTAGCTATGGCACAAACTTGTTACAATTGGTCACACCCATTAATAATCTCTAGCCTGTCTTTTGCAGGACAGATAAAGCAAGGAAGCATGTGACTGAGGTCAGGGGGTGTGGTCTGACTGCACATACACCCAGATACTTCATCCAGTTCTTAACAGGCTTACATTTACTTTAATACAATTTACTAGAGTGGGATTTTATAGCTTATTGGTGTCATTAGGGGGGTTGTTTTCAGATTCTAGAGTATAAAAATTGGGTTTACTTCTCCTTTAAGTTTGTGTCTTAAAGAGACGTTGTCCGCTCGGTACATAGCTTGCGGCAGGTTGCTTAACATAGTTTTTGCGTATCGTCACAAGTTATGTCTTATAGTCATGTCACGTTAACCCATGGTACATGGGTTAACGTGACTTTAAGACTAAAAAAGCCGATAACGTCTCTCCGTACATAGCCCAATATACAGTATGTTTTTGTTACATTATAAATAAATACCTACAATAAGCACCACTGGATCCCAACTGTTTAACCATCGTTAAAGGCAAAATAGCGATACAGTGCCTTTATAAATATGGCTCTTATATCTCCGCCCCTTACTCTGGGGAACCTGGGAGTAAGAAATGACTTCTTGTTTCTTAGATTTTGTGGGCAATGCTAATCATATAGGATGAGACCGCAAGATGCCTTCTGTTATAAGAAGGTTCTGCTCCATTTTTATGCTCTGTGGAAGGCTTTTTGCTCCTTGGCTCACCTCTCCTAAAGCTATATAGCTGCCTTGTCTATATACAGAGGTACGGATTACCTTGTAAAGCTATCCATTTACAGACCTTGGAAGATATACATGAGCCAGTAAGCAACAAAGTAGATTTGTTTCTTTTATAAAGAAAAAGCACAAACTCTAACAATTTGGAGGCCTGGGGCCAAGACCAAGACAACTTCCCCCTTGGAATGAACCATTACCAGTCTGTGCTGTGTAATTATACAATCCAATTACCTCTTTTTGTTAGATTGATGGATTGAATGGGGTTAAAGTTAGTTATAGCTCTATCCAGTTCTCACTATAACCACACCTGGTCCAGCCTACAGTAACCACGACTGGATCTCAACTGTTATACTCTTAGTTCTAGTTTTCATTGTTTTATTTGGTAGGTAAAAAAAGAAGCTTAAAACTCTTTTTTTTTTTTTTTGTAACATTTATTCTTTATTTTATGGTTTATAAGATGAATTTTAAGAATGACCTTTTGTTCCTTGTTTTGTTATTAAATGTAAATCTGGACCATCGGATGTCAATGTTTATTTTGCAGCCGTAATCAGTAATTATTAAGGTGCATGGGAGACATATTTATTCCCTATCTGAAATCACAACTCACCCTCTATCTCACAGACAATGTCATAGTGGTAGGTAACATTTAGGCTGGATGGAAACCTTTAGTGGTTCTGGACCTACAATGGGAAATTGTACAGCTTCAACAGAAGAAACACAGTAACATAGATAAGGTGCTTATTCAGAAGGGGCAAGAATGTTCCTGTACTATTATTCTGCAGCAACCAATCCGATTCTTCCTTTTTACTGGTCAACTGCAGTTAGAAAACATCTGATTGGGTGCCGTAGTTTAATGGTACAGGCAAAATGTTGCACCTTTTGGTTGGTATTAGTTATGGGACTGGGACCTTTGAGACCACAATTTGACTAATGCTAACTACCCTTTCCAGGGTATCCTTGCAATAGATATAATACAAACATCCAGGCAGACCGCGTGCCACCAATCACACCAGTACAATGTTGTGCGGCCCAATCTACCTGGTGTAGGTTTTATCTGTGTAGAATACATAATGTCTCAGAGTATGTAAGATCACTGGATACATACAGTATCTTAAAGGGGGACAGTAGTCTTCTCCCATACCTTTTAAACAAGTCTAGGATGATGTCTCTAGCTGTTGTTACTCCAAAGTTATAGGCTTGTAAATTGTCTCTTCCTACTCTGCCTTGTCTCTGTGACAGACATGAGCTATAAGCTGTACCCCACCCCAAAAAATTGATCTTTTCTGAAGCTAGTTACAGGATTGCAATTAATATTTATGCTATGGACACCTTAGGCTGATCCCTAAGGTAATGCACATGGAAAGTGCACAAGCATCTGTGCACATTTCACCCGCGTTCCCGTGAGTTTGTGCAATAGTCCAGAAGCAGAGAGCATGTGGCCACCCACATTGAGATAAACTATTCTGCTATTCTCACACATAAGAGAACGCTCAAGTGTTGCCCAGCCCTTAATTTTCAATAGTGGGAGATTGTGGAGACAGTTCCCCTTTTGCTACCAATAAGGGTAAGTAAAGTTATGCAAAAAGTAGAATGAAAAATGTACAATATGTGGACAGACTGGACAGATGTAAGGGCAGAATGGTGATGGTGTCGCTATCTTTTACAGTATGGGCATAATTGTGTTGAGCTCTCTCTTTCTCACACACACAAACACACATGCAAACACTTATAGCCACTCACATACAATAATACACCCCTAACACACACATAAATACACACACACTTATATACTGATAAACATACAAAATATTACACACAAACAGGGAGAAAAGTTCTTATTGTTAAAAAACGGTGCTAATTTTGCCCCAACCAATCAGATGTTAGCTTTCAAATGTTAAATAAGATCTGATTGGTTGGGGCAAAATAAGCATAAATTTTAATAAGAACTTTTATTGAATCTCCCTGTCAGTTCTTTCTTTTAGCATTTATCCCAGTGAACATGGGATGTATCTGCACAAACTCTGTCTGCACGTCTGTCTCAAGAGGTTCTATAGGGGCAGATGAGGAAACAAGATGGCAGCCACCGGCATTGTCAGTTTTGCTGAAAGGACATAAAGGTCTTCTTATTTTGCAAAAATATAAACACAGACGCTTTTAAACAATGAACTTTTTCATTCGACATTTAGAGGACACTGGGAATTTTACATTTTGACCCCTGTTTTTTTTTTACATTTTGACCCCTGTCATAAGCACCCAGAAGCATTACAGATCCTAATGAAAAAGGTATTGACCTATCTACTGATAGAAGAAGTGGCAACAAATTGCCTGTTGAGGCCTGCTTTGGAAGTAATTTATTGCACACAAATATACAAACAGGCTAGAAGAACACCTCTGAGCTAGGGATAGGAAAGGAAGTGAATAAATACGAGTTCATATAAATAATGACAGAATTGTCGGAGCACTGGAAAGAATTAAACCTATCGTCTGTCCCCCCCTCCCCATAATTTATTTGGAACAGGCAAGTAACGACACCCTTTGTCTCTAATCTAGCCCTTTATTTCCATGCCTAAGGCCTCTCGATTAGAAACATTAAAATACTACATCCCAGCCACCAACCGCTATTGAGTAAGGAGTTAGGGGGACAAGTACGGAATACAGGGAGTAACTAACATGGAATGGATACAAGACTGTTAGTAAGACAGTTCCGCTTACTAAAATGTGCTTAGAGTTTAGACTTAAAAAGTATTGTCTGCTTACAGAACATACTGTAGTTACAGGTTATTGTAGCCTTGTTAGTCCTGCAGAATAATATAAAAAGATAACTATAGAGTGCAGCAATACCTAGAGTCAATTACAAGAATATTTATGATCTCACCTCCATAACCCCTGTTAGTTAAAGTCAGGAGAGGTACACACGTTAAAAATTTCACCATTCGCCCTGGCCAAAATAGCGTCAGTTGTAGGAAAAGTGTTTTACCGAAATGTCTGATCTGAAGTACAGCCGAGATTTCAGTCAGTTGGCCTGTGTGTACCTACCCATTCTGTGTGTACCTAGTGTTCTTGTAATCAACTTTCCTTGTGTTGGTAAGGTTTGTCTGTACGTTCCAATCAAATGCAGTAAACTTTGCTGAAAACGTGTGAAAGAACTGTTCGCCTGGTACATACAGGTAGAATTTTTGCTGCTCGCTTGATACAAGATTCAATAATTTGATTGGATAGTTTGGGGATCCCCTCCTCCCAACAAAGAACAACCAACTGATTGAATGAACATAATATGCAAAGCGATTGGTCAGATGGGAACATTATCCCATTCAGCCCATTAGTACCAGGCATCACCATATTGTACAGTACTTATCTTTTTATTATTTACAGAACATGTGACATTCCTGTGCTTATGTAAAAGGAGGATTCAACCCATTTTCTTTGCTTCTTAAATAGAAAAATGAATACGGCCTCCCCATTAGAATTATTTTCCTGTTAAAAGATTCCTACTATTTGGTCTGCCTACAAACTGTGCTCGTTTCCTTTGCATTAAGCTCAAGGGCAGTTTTATAGGAATCCAAAGTACAAAAAGGTTCTTCCCACCCCATCACCTGCAAATTCTGACCGCATCCTATGCTGATCATGGTTTAAGTGCTACAATGTAAACGTCACGGTGCGTTTGGAGGGGAGGACTATGCCCTACACATAAAAAGGATGGTGGAAATGTTGATTCTTTACTGAAATGACTTGAGACAGAGAGATGAACAGATGGCACAGACTTCTCGAAAGCTCCCCCGTTGTAAAGACATATCGTGAGTTTTATACCCCCCAATTCTCCCTGTCCAACTCGGGCCTTTCTCGGCGCTGGAAGCAACGGGCCCACCATCCAATCTTCAGAGCTTAAAGTGCTCAGCAAAGTCCAGTTGGCATGAAAGGTAACAGATCCTTGTTGGAATCCGACTGGCAGTTAAGAGGAATAAATGACAAATTCCAGTTAACGCACCATAATATGAAAAATGGTCCATTACAGAGTTAAAAAACAAAATGGAGTTTGTTGGTCCTAGAAACTAAAGGTCCTTTATCAAAGGAAGAAATGAAAAGGCACGGCGTGTCCTTTCCAATAGAAATCAGCTTCCCCATCCCCGGGGCTGATAAATTGGTATGTGCCATTTGTCTCAGGTGGATCCACCCAGGCAGGTGCCATGTGTCCAATGGGTTTTTTGTAAGTTTTTCCCTTTTCTCCAATAGAAAGATGTAGGAGGGAAACTTGAACTAGGATCCACATTGCCTTGTGCAGTCGCTGAGCAGTTGTTTCCTGGTAGTTTGGAACTTCTGCCTTTACATGGGTGGCACGATCAAGCCCGACATGGCTGCAAGAAAACACAAGGAAACGGTGAAAATTGTGTGTGCATGCAGATGAAGCCGACTTCTCCCACTGTGCGGTCAATTATGGCTGTAACTGCTGACATCACAATAATTGACTGTTGTTTCCCCTGCTGCCTCCTCTGCACATGGACAAGCTCCTAAAAGCTCATTGAGCAGGTGGAGGAGGCGGCTAATTCTGCCAAAAATGGAGAGAAAGGAAAAGGGGGGGGGGATTATACTTATAATGAGTCAAACAGGAAGCCTCAGCTTCCTACAGCTTAACCACAGCAGCAGAGACTACATTAAGGCACGTTTTAACACGTAATATTTCTTAAAAACCCTGCTAGTGGTGGGCTATTGGTTTGGCCACACTAGATGCGATTCTCTGTGTTGGGCTGCTAATCGGAGAGCATGCGATCAACAATTTTTGCACAATCGCAGCGCATGGCAACGCACTCTTATATGCTACTATGCATTGTAGTGTGGCCTTGGCCAAGAAGGACTTTAACATGGAGAGAGAGAAATGCTCACCTTGGAGACTGTTTGCACTAGAGCTTGTGCACGATGGTGTGGGAGAGGTCTGTGGCCGGACTACAGGCGCAAAGGCACTCTTTTGCTTGACAGCAGATATCATATTGACCGGAGAGAATGAAAAGACTCCTGCAGGTGTGCCGGAATTAGCGCTGGATGGCAGGGTGATGGAAGACGCTCCGAGTGGAGGGCTTGCAGGCATAACTGTGGGATAAAACAACATTCATATATACAGTCAGGTAGTTTAGAAGAGATGTCCCCATATGTAGGTGTGTTTTACCTTGATAGGTAGATTAGAGGAGATGTCCCCATATGTAGGTGTATTACCTTGATAGGTAGATTAGAGGAGATGTCCCCATATGTAGGTGTGTTTTATCATGATAGGTAGATTAGAGGAGATGTCCCCATATGTAGTGTGTGTTACCTTGATAGGTAGATTAGAGGAGATGTCCCCATATGTAGGGGTTTTTACACCTTGATAGGTCGATTAAGGATGTCCCCATATATAAGGTGGATTTACCTTGATAGGTATATTAGAGGAGATGTCCCCATAGTAGGTGTTTTAAAAATAAAAAACTACAAAAAATTAAATTAAAACAAAAACTAAATATTAAAAAAATTAAAAATTAAAAAAAATAAAAAAAAAAAGTTAAAAAAAAAAAAAATATAAAAAATAAAAAAAAAAAACCCCCCCTCGGGGTGGGCGGGGGGGGGGGTGGGATGCCCCGAGCCCGTTCCGGTCCCTGTTTCCTCGGCCGTCCGGGGCCCGGGAGGCGCAGGGCAGTTCCTCTCTCCTCCCCCCTCCCTTACCCCCCCCCCCTTCCCCCTTCCCCCCCCCCCCCCCGGTTTTCCCCCCCCTCCCCCTTTCTTCCTTTCCGCTTCCCCGCCCACCCCCTTTCTCCTTCCCTGCCCCCTCCCCCCCTCCCCTCCTATCCCGTTTTTTTTCCCTCCTCTCCCCTCCCTTTTCTTCCACCCCTCCCCCCCCCCCTCCCCCCTCCCCCCCCCTTCTTCTTCCCCCTCCCCCCTCCCCCCGTTTTCCCCTTCCTCTTCCCCTTTTTTCTTCTTTTCCCCCCCCCCAATAATCCCCCCCCCCCTTTCCCATCCCCTCCTCCTTCTTTTTCCCCCCTTCCCTTTTCCCCCCCCCCCTCCCCCCCCTTCCCCCCCCCCCCACCCCCTCCCCCCCTTCTCTTCCCCCTCCTCCCTCCCCCCCCCCCCCCCCCACCCCCCCCCCCCATCCTCCCCCTTCCCCTTCCCCCCCCGCCATTCCTTCTCCCCGTCTTTCCATCCCCGCCCCACTCCCCCTTCCCCCTTTCCCCCTCCCCTTCCTCGGTCGTTTCGCGGCTCTGTCCTCCCTCTTGTCGGTTTTTTGTTTTACCCTTGATGTGATTCTCGACGTGATGTCCCCCTATGTAGGGTGTTTTCCTTGTAGGTAGTTAGGGAGAGTCCCCATATGTAGGTGTTTACCTTGATAGGTAGATTAGAGGAGATGTCCCATATGTAGGTGTGTGTTACCTTGATAGTAGTTAGAGGAGATGTCCCATATATAGGTGTTTTACCTTGATAGGTAGATTGAAGGAGAGTCCCCATATGTAGGTTTTTTTACCTTGATAGGTAGTTTAGAGGAGATGTCCCATATGTAGGTGTTTTACCTTGATAGGTAGATTAGAGGAGATGTCCCCTATATGGGTGTTTTACCTTGATAGGTAGATTAAGAGGAGTTCCCTATTAGGTGTGTTTACCTTGATAGGTAGATTAGAGGATGTCCCCATATATAGGTGTGTTTACCTTGATAGGTATTAGAGGAGATGTCCCCATATGTAGGTGTTTTACCTGATAGGTAGTTAGAGGAGATGTCCCCATAGTAGGTGTTTTACCTTGATAGGTAGATTAAGGAGATGTCCCCATAGTAGGTGTTTTACCTTGATAGGTAGTTAGAGGAGATGTCCCCATATGTAGGTGTTTTACCTTGATAGGTAGATTAGAGGAGATGTCCCCATATATAGGTGTGTTACCTTGATAGGTAGATTAGAGGAGATGTCCACATATATAGGTGTTTTACCTTGATAGGTAGATTAGAGGAGATGTCCCATATAGGTGTTTTAACCTTGAAGGTAGTTTAGAGGAGATGTCCCCATATATGGTGTTTTACCTTGATAGGTAGATTAGAGGAGATGTCCCATATATAGGTGTTTTACCTTATAGTAGATTAGAGAGATGTCCCCATATATTGTGTTTACCTGATAGGGAGTTTAGAGGAATGTCCCCATATTGGTTTTCCACTTGTGGTAGCTTTTAGGAGATGTCCCCATATGTAGGTTTTACCTTGATAGGTAGATTAGAGGAGATGTCCCCATACATAGGTGTTTTACCTTGATAGGTAGTTTAGAGGAGATGTCCCCATATGTGGGTGTTTTACCTTGATAGGTATATTAGAGGAGATGTCCCCATATATAGGTGTTTTACCTTGAAGGGTAGTTTAGAGGAGATGTCCCCATATGTAGGTGTTTTACCTTGATAGGTAGATTAGAGGAGATGTCCCCATATGTAGGTGTTTTACCTTGATAGGTAGATTAGAGGAGATGTCCCCATATGTAGGTGTTTACCTTGATAGGTAGATTAGAGGAGATGTCCCCATATGTAGTGTTGTTTACCTTGATAGGTAGATTAGAGAGATGTCCCATATGTAGGTGTGTTTTACCTTGATAGGTAGATTAGAGGAGATGTCCCCACATATAGGTGTTTTACCTTGATAGGTAGATTAGAGGAGATGTCCCCATATATAGGTTGTTTTACCTTGATAGGTAGATTAGAGGAGATGTCCCCATATGTAGGGTTTTTACCTTGATAGGTAGATTAGAGGAGATGTCCCCATATGTAGGTGTTTTACCTTGATAGGTAGATTAGAGGAGATGTCCCATATGTAGGTGTTTTACCTTGATAGGTAGATTAGAGGAGATGTCCCCATATGTAGGTGTGTTTTACCTTGATAGGTAGATTAGAGGAGATGTCCCCATATGTAGGTGTTTTACCTTGATAGGTAGATTAGAGGAGATGTCCCCATATATAGGTGTTTTACCTTGATAGGTAGTTTAGAGGAGATGTCCCATATGTAGGTGTTTTACCTTGATAGGTAGATTAGAGGAGATGTCCCCATATATAGGTGTTTTACCTTGATAGGTAGATTAGAGGAGAGTCCCCATAGTAGGTGTTTACCTTGATAGGTGATTAGAGGAAGTCCCAAATGTAGGTGGTTTACTGATAGGTAGATTAGAGGAATGTCCCCATTGTAGGTGTGTTTTACCTTGATAGGTAGATTAGAGGAGATGTCCCCATATGTAGGGGTGTTTACCTTGATAGGTAGATAGAGGAGATGTCCCCATTGTAGTAGGTGTGTTTTACCTTGATAGGTAGATTAGAGGGATGTCCCCCTATGTAGGTGTTTACCTTGATAGGTAGATAGAGGAGATGTCCCCATATGTAGGTGTGTTTACCTTGATAGGTAGATTAGAGGAGATGTCCCCATATGAGGTGTGTGTTTACCTTGATAGGTAGATTAGAGGAAATGTCCCCATATGTAGGTGTGTTTTACCTTGATAGGGAGATAGAGGAGATGTCCCCATATGTAGGTGTGTTTACCTTGATAGGTAGATTAGAGGAGATTGTCCCATATGTAGGTGTGTTTTACCTTGATAGGTAGATTAGAGGAGTGTCCCCCTATGTAGTGTTTACCTTTATAGGTAGATTAGAGGAGATGTCCCCATATGTGGGTGTGTTTTACCCTGATAGGTAGATTAGAGGAGATGTCCCCATATGTAGTGTGTGTTTACCTTGATAGGTAGATTAGAGGAGATGTCCCCATATGTAGGTTTGTTTTACCTTGATAGGTAGATTAGAGGAGATGTCCCCTATGTAGGTGTTTTACCTTGATAGGTAGATTAGAGGAGATGTCCCATATGTAGGTGTTTTACTTGATAGGTAGATTAGAGGAGATGTCCCATATGTAGGTGTTTACCTTGATAGGTAGATTAGGAAGATGTCCCATATGTAGTGTGGTTTACCTTGATAGGTAGATTAGAGGAGATGTCCCCATATGTAGGTGGTGTTTTACCTTTATAGGTAGTTAGAGGAAGAGTCCCCATATGTAGGTGTGTTTTACCTTGATAGGTAGATAGAGGAGATGTCCCCATATGTAGGTGTGTTTTACCTTGATAGGTAGATTAGAGGAGATGTCCCCATATGTAGGTGTGTTACCTTTATAGGTAGATTAGAGGAAATGTCCCATAGTAGTGTGTGTTTACCTTGATAGGTAGATTAAGGAGATTCCCCTATTTAGGTGTGTTTACCTTGATAGGTAGATTAGAGGAGATGTCCCCATTGTAGGTGTGGTTTACCTTGATAGGAGATTAGGGGATGTCCCCATATGTAGGTGTTTTACCTTGATAGGTAGATTAGAGGAGATGTCCCCATATATAGGTGTTTTACCTTGATGGGTAGATTAGAGGAGATGTCCCCATATATAGGTGTTTTACCTTGATAGGTAGATTAGAGGAGATGTCCCCATATATAGGTGTTTTACCTTGATAGGTAGTTTAGAGTAGATGTCCCCATATGATGGAGTGTTTTTACCTTGATAGGTACGATTTAGAGGAGATGTCCCATATGTAGGTGTTTACCTTGATAGGTGTTTAGAGGAGATGTTCCCCATATGTAGGTGTTTTTTACCTTGATAGGTAGATAGAGGAGATGTCCCCATATAGTATGTTTGTTTACCTTGATGGTAGATTAGAGGAGATGTCCCATATATAGGTGTTTTACCTTGATAGGTAGATTAAGGAGATGTCCCATATTAGGTGTTTTACCTTGAGGTAGTTTAGAGGAGATGTCCCCATATATAGGTGTTTTACCTGATAAGTAGATTAGAGGAGATGTCCCCATATATAGGTGTTTTAACCTTGATAGGTAAGATTAGAGGAGATGTCCCCATATTAGTGTTTTACCTTGATAGGTAGTTTGAGAGATGTCCCCATATTATGGTTTTTACCTTGATAGGTAGATTAGAGGAATGTTCCCCATATGTAGGTGTTTTACCTTAATAGGTATATTAGGAGATGTCCCCATATTAGGTGTTTCCTTGATAGGTATTTAGAGGAGATGTCCCCATATGTAGTTGTTTAACCTTGATAGTAATTAGAGGATGTCCCCATATATAGGTGTTTTACCTTGAAGGTAGATTAGAGGAGATGTCCCCATATATAGGTGTTTTTACCTTGATAGGTATTTAGAGGAGATGTCCCCATATGTGGTGTTTTACCTTGATAGGTAGTTTTAGAGGAGATGTCCCCATATGTGTGTTTTACCTTGATGGTAGATTAGAGGAGATGTCCCCATATATATGGTGTGTTACCTGATAGGTAGATTAGAGGAGATGTCCCCATATATAGGTGTTTTACCTTGATAGGTAGATTAGAGGAGATTCCATTATATGTTTTTTTACCTTGATAAGGTATTTTAGAGAGATGTCCCATATGTTGGTGTTTTACCTTGATAGGTAGTTAAGGAGATGTCCCCTATATGGTGTTTTACCTTGATAGTTAGTTTAGAGGAGATGTCCCCATATGTAGGTTTTTACCTTGATAGGTAGTATTAGAGGAGATGTCCCCATATGTAGGTTTTTACCTTAATAGGTAGATTAGAGGAGATGTCCCCATATTAGGTGTTTCCCTTGATAGGTAGTTTAGAGGAGATGTCCCCATATGTATTTTGCTTACCTTGATATGTATATTAAGGAGATGTCCCCATATATACGGTGTTTTACCTTGATAGGTATATTAGAGGAGATGTCCCCATATATAGGTGTTTTTACCTTGATAGGTAGTTTTTAGAGGAGATGTCCCCATATGTAGTGTTTTTACCTTGATAGTAGATAGAGGAGATGTCCCCATAATGTAGGTGTTTTTCATGTAGGTAGATTAGAGGAGATGTCCCCATATATAGGTGTTTTACCTTGATAGGTAGATTAGAGGAGATGTCCCCCATATTAGGTGTTTTACCTTGATAGGTAGTTTTAGAGGAGATGTCCCCATAATGTGGTGTTTTACCTTGATAGGTAGTTAGAGGAGATGTTCCCATATGTATGTGTTTTATACCTTGGAGTGATTTAGAGGAGATGTCCCCATATGTAGGTGTTTTACCTTGATAGGTAGTTAGAGGAGAGGTCCCCCATATGTAGGTGTTTTTAACCTTGATAGTAGATTAGAGGAGATGTCCCCATATGTAGGTGTGTTTTACCTTGATAGGTAGATTAGAGGAGATGTCCCCTAATGTAGGTGTGTTTTACCTTGATAGGTAGATTAGAGGAGATGTCCCCATATGTAGGTTTGTTTACCTTGATAGGTAGATTTAGAGAGAATGTCCCCATATGTAGGTGTGTTTTTATCATGATAGGTGATTAGAGGAGATGTTCCCCCATACAGAGGTGTGTTTAACCTTGATAGGTGATTAGAGGAGATTGTCCCCATATGTAGGTGTGTTTTACTTTTAGGTAAGATTAGAGGAGATGTCGCCATATGTAGTGTTTTACCTTGATAGGTAGATTAGAGGAGATGTCCCCATATTTAGTGTGTTATACCTTGATATGTAGATTAGAGGAGATGTCCCATATGTGGTGTGTTTACCTTGATAGGTGATTAGAGGAGATGTCCCCATATGTAGGTGTTTTTACCTTAATAGGTAGATTAAAGGAGATGTCCCCATATGTAGTGTGTTTTACCTTGATAGGTAGATTAGAGGAGATGTCCCCATAGTAGGTGTGTTTACCTTGATAGGTAGATTAGAGGAGATGTCCCCATATGTGGTGTGTTTCACCTTGATAGGTAGATTAGAGAGATGTCCCCATATGTAGTGTGTTTTATCATGATAGGTAGATTGAGGAGATGTCCCCATATTAGGTGTGTTTTATCTTATAGGTAGATTAGAGGAGATGTCCCCATTGTAGGTGTGTTTTTACCTTGATAGGTAGATTAAGAGGAGATGTCCCCATATGATGTGTTTTAACCTTGATAGGTAGATTAGAGAGATGTCCCCATATTAGGTGTGTTTTACCTTGATAGGTAGATTAGAGGAGATGTCCCCATGATGTAGTGTGTTTACCTGATAGGTATTAGAGGAGATGTTCCCCATATGTAGGTGTGTTATACCTTGATGATAGTAGATGTAGAGGAAATGTCCCCTTGTAGGTGTGTTTATACCTTGAAAGGTAGATTAGAGGAGATGTCCCATATGTAGTGTTTACCTTGATAGGTAGAGATGAGATGTCCCCATATGTAGGTGTGTTTTACCTTGATAGGTAGATTAGAGAGATGTCCCCATATGGAGGTGTTTTACCTTGATAGGTGATTAGAGAGATGTCCCCATATAGTGTGTTTTATCATGATAGGTAGATTAGAGGAATGTCCCCATATTAGTGTGTTTTATCATGATAGGTAGATTAAGGAATGTCCCCATATGTAGGTGTGTGTTACCTCTTGATAGGTAGATTAGAGGAGATGTCCCCATATGTAGGTTGTGTTTACCTTGATAGGTAGATTAGAGAGAATGTCCCCATATGTAGGTGTTTTTTACCTTGATAGGTAGAGTTAGAGAGAGTGTCCCATATGTAGTGTGTGTTACCTTGATGGTAGATTAGAGGAGATGTCCCATATGTAGGTTGTGTTACCCCTTGTTAGGTAGATTAGAGGAATGTCCCCATATGTAGGTTGTGGTTACCTTGATAGGTAGATTAGAGGAATGTCCCCATTGTAGGGTGTGTTTTACCATTGATGAGTGTAGATTAAGGAATTGTCCCCATATTAGGGTGTGTTTACTACCTTGAATAGGTAGGATTAGGAGGGATTGTCCCCATAGTGAGTAGGTGGACGGGGAGAGGGGAGTGCGATATGTCGGGGAGTTACCCGGGGTGACCACAGGGGTAGGTGTGACTTAGGTAGATTAGAGGGATCTGTCTCATAGGTTACTAGTAGGGTTGTGAGAGATGTAGGTGGGTATAGGTGAGTACACTATAGTTTAGGGGTGCATTCGTGGTGTAGATAGGTGAGATAGGGAGGTCACATGTGTGTCCCATATGTATGTGTGTTTGTGGTAGTCCCTGATAGTAGTTGGAGTGTACGGGTGGTCCCCATAGGTAGGGTGTAGTAGGTGATGTTCAGATAACCCTGATAGGTAGATAGAGGAGATGTCCCCATATGTAGTGTGTTTTATCATGAGGTATTAGAGGAGATGTCCCCATAGTAGGTGTGTTTACCTTGATAGTAGATTAGAGGAGATGTCCCCATATGTAGGTGTGTGTTCCTTGATAGGTAGATTAGAGGAGATGTCCCCATATGTAGGTGTGTTTTACCTTGATAGGTAGATTAGAGAATTCCCCATATGTAGGTGTGTTTTATCATGATAGGTAGATTAGAGGAGATGTCCCCATATGTAGGTGTTTTACCTTGATAGGTAGATTAGGAGATGATTCCCCATATGTAGGTTTGGTGTTACCTTGATAGGTAGATAGAGGAGATGTCCCCATATGTAGGTGTGTTTTACCTTGATAGGTAGATTAGAGGAATGTCCCCATATGTAGGTGTGTTACCTTGATAGGAGATTAGAGGAGATGTCCCCATATTAGGTGATTTACCTTGAGAGTTAGATTAGAGGATATCCCCATATGTAGGTGTGTACTTGATAGGTAGTTTAGAGAGATGTCCCCATATGTAGGTGTTTTACCTTGTGGTAGATTGAGGAGATGTCCCCATATATAGGGGTTTTACCTGATAGTAGATTAGAGGAGATGTCCCCATATATATTGATTTACTTGATAGGTAGATTAGAGGAAGTTGTCCCCATATGTAGGTGTTTTACCTATAATAGGTGATTGAGGAGATGTCCCCATATGTAGGTGTTTACCTGATAGTTGTTTAGAGGAGATGTCCCCATATGTAGGTGTTTTTACCTTGATAGTAGATTAGAGGAGATGTCCCATATATAGGTGTTTACCTTGATAGGTAGATTAGAGGAGATGTCCCCATATGTGGTGTGTTACCTTGATAGGTAGTTTAGAGGAGATGTCCCCATATGTAGGTGTTTTACCTTGATGGTAGATTAGAGGAGACTGTCCCCATATATAGGTGTGTTACCTTGATAGGTAGATTAGAGAGATTGTCCACATATATAGGTGTTTTACCTTGATAGGTAGATTAGAGGAGATGTCCCCATATATAGGTGTTTTTACCTTGAAGGTAGTTTGAGGAGATGTCCCCATATGTGGGTGTTTTACTTGATAGGTAGATTAGAGGAGATGTCCCATATATAGGTGTTTTACCTTGATAGGTAGTTTAGAGGAGATTCCCCATATTAGGTGTTTTTACCTTGATAGGTAGATTAAGAGGAGATGTCCCCAATTAGGTGTTTTACCTTGATAGTTAGATTAAGGAGATGTCCCCATATATAGGTGTTTTACACCTTGATAGGTAGTTTAGAGGAGATGTCCCCATATGTAGGTGTTTACCTTGATAGGTAGATTAGAGGAGATGTCCCCATATTTGTAGTGGTTACCTTAATAGGAGATTAGAGGAGATGTCCCCATATATAGGTGTTTTCCCTTGATAGGTAGTTTAGAGGAGATGTCCCCATATGTAGTTGCTTTACCTTGATATGTATATTAGAGGAGATGTCCCCATATGTAGGTGTGTTTTACCTTGATAGGTAGATTAGAGGAGATGTCCACATATATAGGTGTTTTACCTTGACAGGTAGTTTAGAGGAGATGTCCCCATATATTAGGTGTTTTACCTTGATAGTAGATTAGAGGAGATGTCCCATATTAGGTGTTTTACCTTGATAGGTAGATTAGAGGAGATGTCCCCATATATAGGTGTTTTACCTTGATAGGTAGTTTAGAGGAGATGTCCCCATATGTAGGTGTTTTACCTTGATAGGTAGATTAGAGGAGATGTCCCCATATGTAGGTGTTTTACCTTAATAGGTAGATTAGAGGAGATGTCCCCATATATAGGTGTTTTCCTTGATAGTAGTTAGAGGAGATTTCCCCATATGTAGTTGTTTACTTGATATGATTAGAGGAGATGTCCCCATATGTATGTGTGTTTACCTTGATAGGAGATTAGAGGAGAGTCCCCATATATAGGTGTTTTACCTTGATAGGTAGTTGAGGAGATGTCCCCATATGTAGGTGGTGTTTTACCTTGATAGGTAGTTTAAGGAGATGTCCCCATATGTAGGTGTTTTACCTTGTAGGTAGATTAGAGGAGATGTCCCCATATATAGGTGTTGTTACCTTGATAGGTAGATTAGAGGAATGTCCCATATATAGGGTTTTACCTTGATATGGTAGATTAGAGGAGATGTCCCACATATATAGGTGTTTTACCTTGAAGGTAGTTTAGAGGAGATGTCCATATGTAGGTGTTTTACCTTGATAGGTAGATTAGAGGAGATGTCCCCACATATTAGGTTGTTTTACCTGATAGGTGTTTAGAGGGATGTCCCCATATGTAGGTTTTACCTTGATAGGTAGATTAGAGGAGATGTCCCCATATGTAGGTGTTTTACCTTAATAGGTAGATTAGAGGAGATGTCCCCATATATAGGTGTTTTCCCTTGATAGGTAGTTTAGAGGAGATGTCCCCATATGTAGTTGTTTAACCTTGATATGTATATTAGAGGAGATGTCCCCATATATAGGTGTTTTTACCTTGATAGGTAGATAGAGGAGATGTCCCCATATATGGTGTTTTACCTTGATAGGTAGTTAGAGGAGATGTCCCCATATGTAGGTGTTTTACCTTATAGGTAGATTAGAGGAGATGTCCCCATATGTAGGTGTTTTTATTGTGGTAGATTAGAGGAGATGTCCCCATATATAGGTGTTTTTACCTTGATAGGTAGTTTAGAGGAGATGTCCCCATATGTAGGTGTTTTACCTTGATAGGTAGTTTAGAGGAGATGTCCCCATATGTAGGTGTTTTACCTTGATAGGTAGATTAGAGGAGATGTCCCATATGTAGGTGTTTTACCTGATAGGTAGATTAGGAGAGTCCCCTATATGAGGTGTTTTACCTTGAAGGTAGTTAGAGGAGATGTCCCCATATGTAGTTGGTTATCCTTGATAGGTAGATTAGAGGAGATGTCCCCATATGTAGGTGTTTTTTACCTTGATAGGTTTAGAGGAGATGTCCCCATATGTAGGTGTGTTTTACCTTGATAGGTAGATTAGAGGAGATGTCCCATATGTAGGTGTTTTACCTTGATAGTAGATAGAGGAGATGTCCCCTATGTGTGTGTTTCACCTTGATAGGTAGGTTAGAGGAGATGTCCCCATATGTAGGTGTGTTATACCTTGATATGTAGATTAGAGGAGATGTCCCCATATGTAGGTGTGTTATACCTTGATTGGTAGATTAGAGGAGATGTCCCCATATGTAGGTGTGTTTTACCTTAATAGGTAGATTAGAGGAGATGTCCCCATATGTAGGTGTGTTTACCTTGATAGGTAGATTAGAGGAGATGTCCCCATATGTAGGTGGTGTTTACCTTGATAGGTAGATTAGAGGAGATGTCCCCATATGTAGGTGTTTTCACCTTGATAGGTATTAGAGGAGATGTCCCCATATGTAGGTGTGTTTTATCTGATAGGTAGATTGAGGAGATGTCCCCTATGTAGGTGTTTTATCATGATAGGTAGATTAGAGGAGATGTCCCCATATGTAGGTGTGTTTTACCTTGATAGGTAGATTAGAGGAGATGTCCCCATATGTAGGTGTGTTTTACCTTGATAGGTAGATTAGAGGAGTGTCCCCATATGTAGGTGTGTTTTACCTTGATAGGTAGATTAGAGGAGATGTCCCCATATGTAGGTGTGTTTACCTTGATAGGTAGATTAGAGGAGATGTCCCCATATGTAGGTGTGTTATACCTTGATATGTAGATTAGAGGAGATGTCCCCATATGTAGGTGTGTTACCTTGAAAGGTAGTTAGAGGAGATGTCCCATATGTAGGTGTTTTACCTTGATAGTGAGATAGAGAATGTCCCCATATGTAGGTGTGTTTTACCTGGATAGGTAGATTAGAGGAGATGTCCCCATATGTAGGTGTGTTTACCTTGATAGGTAGATTAGAGGAATGTCCCATATGTAGTGTGTTTTACCTTGATAGGTAGATTAGAGGAGATTCCCCATATGTAGGTGTGTTTATTGATAGGTAGATTAGAGGAGATGTCCCCATATGTAGGTGTTTTACCTTGATAGGTAGATTAGAGGAGATGTCCCCATATGTAGGTGTTTTTACCTTGATAGGTAGATTAGAGGAGATGTCCCCATATGTAGGTGTTTTTATACCTTGATAGGTAGATTAGAGGAGATGTCCCCATATGTAGGTGTTTTTACCTTGTAGGTAGATTAGAGGAGATGTCCCCATATGTAGGTGTGTTTTACCTTGATAGGTAGATTAGAGGAGATGTCCCCATATGTAGGTGTGTTTACCTTGATAGGTAGATTAGAGGAGATGTCCCCATATGTAGGTGTGTTTTACCTTGATAGGTAGATTAGAGGAGATGTCCCCATATGTAGGTGTGTTTATACCTGATGTAGATTAGAGGAGATGTCCCCATATGTAGGTGTGTTATACCTTGATATGTAGATTAGAGGAGATGTCCCCATATGTAGGTGTGTTTTACCTTGATAGGTAGATTAGAGGAGATGTCCCATATGTAGGTGTTTTACCTTGATAGGTAGATTAGAGGAGATGTCCCCATATGTAGGTGTTTACCTTGATAGGTAGATTAGAGGAGATGTCCCCTATGTAGGTGTGTTTTATCATGATGGTAGATTAGAGGAGATGTCCCCATATGTAGGTGTGTGTTACCTTGATAGGTAGATTAGAGGAGATGTCCCCATATGTAGGTGTTTTACCTTGATAGGTAGATTAGAGGAGATGTCCCCATATATAGGTGTGTTTTACCTTGATAGGTAGATTAGGAGAGATGTCCCCTATGTAGGTGTGTTTATCATGATAGTAGATTAGAGGAGATGTCCCCATATGTAGGTGTTGTTTACCTTGATGGTAGATTAAGAGGAGATCCCCATATGTAGTTGTGTTACCTTGATAGGTAGATTAGAGGAGATGTCCCCATATGTAGGTGTGTTTACCTTGATAGGTAGATTAGGGAGATGTCCCCATATGTAGGTGTGTTACCTTGATAGGAGATTAGAGGAGATGTCCCCTATATAGGTGTTTACCTTGATAGGTAATTAGAGGAGATGTCCCCATATGTAGTGTGTGTTTACCTTGATGGGTAGTTTAGAAGAGATGTCCCCATATGTAGGTGTTTTACCTTGATAGGTAGATTAGAGGAGATGTCCCCATATATAGGGGTTTTACCTTGATAGGTAGATTAGAGGAGATGTCCCCATATATAGTGTTTTACCTTGATAGGTAGATTAGAGAGTGTCCCCATATGTAGGTGTTTTACCTATATAGTAGTTGAGAGGAGATGTTCCCCATATGTAGGTGTTTTACCTTGATAGTAGATTTAGAGGAGATGTCCCCATATGTAGGTGTTTTACCTTGATGGTAGATTAGAGGAGATGTCCCATATTGGTGATTTTACCTTGATAGGTAGATTAGAGGAGATGTCCCCATATAGGTGTGTGTTAACCTTGATAGGTAGATTGAGAGGAATGTCCCCATATGTAGGTGTTTTACCTTGATAGGTAGATTAGAGGAGATGTCCCCATATTAGGTGTGTGTTACCTGATAGGTAGATTAGAGGAGATGTCCCATATATAGGTGTTTTACCTTGATAGGTAGATTAGAGAGATGTCCCATATATAGGTGTTTACCTGAGGTAGTTAGGAGATGTCCCCATATGTGGGTGTTTTACCTTGATGGTAGATTATGAGGAGATGTCCCCATATATAGGTGTTTTACCTTGATAGGTAGTTTAGAGGAGATTCCCCATATGTTAGGTGTTTTACCTTGATAGGTAGATTAGAGGAGATGTCCCCATATGTAGGTGTTTTACCTTGATAGGTAGATTAGAGGAGATGTCCCCATATGTAGGTGTTTTTACCTTGATAGGTAGTTTAGAGGAGATGTCCCCATAGGTGGTTTTACCTTGATAGGTAGATTAGAGGAGATGTCCCCATATTAGGTGTTTTACCTTATAGGAGATTAGAGGGATGTCCCTATATAGGTGTTTTCCTTGATAGGTAGTTTAGAGGAGATGTCCCCATATGTAGGTGTTTGTTTACCTTGATAGGTAGATTAGAGGAGATGTCCCCATATGTGAGGTGTTTTTTACCTTGATAGGTAGATTAGAGGAGATGTCCCCATATGTAGGTGTTTTCCTTGATAGGTAGATTAGAGGAGATGTCCCCATATATGTGTTTTACCTTATAGGTAGTTTAGAGGAGATGTCCCCATATGTAGTGTTTTACCTTGATAGTAGATTAGAGGAGATGTCCCCATATGTAGGTGTTTTACCTTGATAGGTAGATTAGAGGAGATGTCCCCATATGTAGGTGTTTTACCTTGATAGGTAGATTAGAGGAGATGTCCCATATGTAGGTGTTTTACCTTGATAGGTAGATTAGAGGAGATGTCCACATATATAGGTGTTTTACCTTGATAGGTAGATTAGAGGAGATGTCCCCATATGTAGGTGTTTTCCTTGATAGGTAATTAGAGGAGATGTCCCCTATATAGGTGTTTACCTTGATAGGTAGATTAGAGGAGATGTCCCCATATAGGTGTTTACCTTGATAGGTAGATTAGAGGAGATGTCCCATATGTAGTTTTACCTTGATAGTGTTAGAGATCCCATATGTATGTGTTTACCTTGATAGGTAGATTGAGGAGATGTCCCATATGTAGGTGTTTTCCTGATAGGTAATTAGAGGAGATGTCGCCATATGTAGGTGTTTTACCTTGATAGGTAGATTAGAGGAGATGTCCCCATATGTAGGTGTGTTTAACCTTGATAGGTAGATTAGAGGAGATGTCCCCATATGTAGGTGTGTTTATACCTTGATAGGTAGATTAGAGGAGATGTCCCCATATGTAGGTGTGTTTACCTTGATAGGTAGATTAGAGGAGATGTCCCCATATGTAGGTGTGTTTACCTTGATAGGTAGATTAGAGGAGATGTCCCCATATGTAGGTGTGTTTCACCTTGATAGGTAGATTAGAGGAGATGTCCCATATGTAGGTGTGTTATACCTTGATATGTAGATTAGAGGAGATGTCCCCATATGTAGTTGTATCCTTTATGGTAGATTAGAGGAGATGTCCCCATATGTAGGTGTGTTTACCTTGAAGGTAGATTAGAGGAGATGTCCCCATATGTAGGTGTGTTTTCCTTGATAGGTAGATTAGAGGAGATGTCCCCATATGAGGTGTGTTTACCTTGATAGGTAGATAGAGGAGATGTCCCCATATGTAGGTGGTGTTTCACCTTGATAGGTAGATTAGAGGAGATGTCCCATATGTGGTGTGTTTTCTATGATAGGTAGATTAGAGGAGATGTCCCCATATGTAGGTGTGTTTACTTGATAGGTAGATTAGAGGAGATGTCCCCATATGTAGGTGTGTTTTACCTTGATAGGTAGATTAGAGGAGATGTCCCCATATGTAGGTGTGTTTACCTTGATAGGTAGATTAGAGGAGATGTCCCCATATGTAGGTGTGTTTTACCTTGATAGGTAGATTAGAGGAGATGTCCCCATATGTAGGTGTGTTTACCTTGATAGGTAGATTAGAGGAGATGTCCCCATTGTATGTGTGTTTACCTTGATAGGTAGATTAGGGAGATGTCCCCATTGTAGGTGTGTTTTACCTTGATAGGTAGATTAGAGGAGATGTCCCCATATGTAGGTGTGTTTACCTTGATAGGTAGATAGAGGAGATGTCCCCATATGTAGGTGTGTTACCTTATAGGTAGATAGAGGAGATGTCCCCATATGTAGGTGTGTTATACCTTGATAGGTAGATTAGAGGAATGTCCCATATGTAGGTGTTTTACCTTTATAGGTAGATAGAGGAGATGTCCCCATATGTAGGTGTTTTACCTTGATAGGTAGATTAGAGGAGATGTCCCCATAGTAGGTGTGTTTACCTTGATAGGTAGATTAGAGGAGATGTCCCCATATGTAGGTGTGTTTACCTTGATAGGTAGATTAGAGGAGATGTCCCCATATGTAGGTGTGTTTATACCTTGATAGGTAGATTAGAGGAGATTCCCCATATGTAGTGTGTTTTACCTTGATAGGTAGATTAGAGGAGATTCCCCATATGTAGGTGTGTTTATCATGTTGAGTGATTAGAGGAGATGTCCCATATGTAGGTGTTTTTACCTTGATAGGTAGATTAGAGGAGATGTCCCCATATGTAGGTGTGTTATACCTTGATAGGTAGATTAGAGGAGATGTCCCATAATGTAGGTGTGTTTTACCTTGATAGGATAGATTAGGAGATGTCCCATATGTAGGTGTGTTTACCTTGATAGGTAGATTAGAGGAGATGTCCCCATATGTAGGTGTGTATACCTTGATAGGTAGATTAGAGGATGTCCCCATATGTAGGTGTGTTTACTTGATAGGTAGATTAGAGGAGATGTCCCCATATGTAGGTGTTTTACTTGTGATAGGTAGATTAGAGGAGATGTCCCCATATGTAGGTGTGTTTACCTTGATAGGTAGATTAGAGGAGATGTCCCCATATGTAGGTGTTGTTATACCTTGATAGGTAGATTAGAGGAGATGTCCCCATAGTAGGTGTGTTTACCTTGATAGGTAGATTAGAGAGATGTCCCATATGTAGGTGGTGTTTTATCTGATAGGTAGATTAGAGGAGATTCCCCATATGTAGGTTGTTATACCTTGATAGGTAGATAGAGGAGATGTCCCTATAGTAGGTGTGTTTTACCTTGATAGGTAGATTAGAGAGTCCCCATATGTAGGTGTGTTTATCTGATAGGTAGATTAGAGGAGATGTCCCCATATGTAGGTGTGTTTTACCTTGATAGGTAGATTAGAGGAGATGTCCCATATGTAGGTGTGTTGTACCTTATAGGTAGTTAGAGGAGATGTCCATATTAGTGTTTTACCTTGATAGGTAGATTAGAGGAGATTCCCCATATGTAGGTGTTTACCTTGATAGGTATTAGAGGAGATGTCCCCATATGTAGGTGTGTTTACCTTGATAGGTAGTTAGAGGAGATGTCCCATATGTAGGTGTTTTACCTTGATAGGTAGTTTAGAGGAGATGTCCCATATGTAGGTGTTTTACCTTGATAGGTAGATTAGAGGAGATGTCCCCATATATAGGTGTTTTCCTGATAGGTAGTTTAGAGGAGATGTCCCCATATAGGTTGTTTACCTTGATAGGTAGATTAGAGGAGATTCCCCATATATAGGTGTTTACCTTGATAGGTAGTTAGAGGAGATGTCCCCATATATAGGTGTTTTACCTTGATAGGTAGTTAGAGGAGATGTCCCCATATGGTGTTTTACCTGATAGTAGATTAGAGGAGATGTCCCCATATATGTTTTACCTTGATAGGTAGATTAGAGGAGATGTCCCATAATAGGTGTTTTACCTTGATAGGTAGATTAGAGGAGATGTCCCATATATATGTTTTACCTGATAGGTAGTTTGAGGAGATGTTCCATATGTAGGTTTTATACCTTGATAGGTAGATTAGAGGAGATGTCCCCATATAGGTTTTTTTACCTTGATAGGTAGTTTAGAGGAGATGTCCCCATATGTTGTTTTCCTTGATAGTGTATTTAGAGGAGATGTCCCTATATAGGTGTTTTACCTTATAGGTAGTTTGAGGAGATGTCCCTATATTAGTGTGTTTTACCTTGATAGGTAGATTAGAGGAGATGTCCCATATATAGGTGTTTTACCTTGATAGGTAGATTAGAGGAGATGTCCCCATATGTAGGTGTTTTTACCTTATAGGTAGATTAGAGGAGATGTCCCATATGTAGGTGTTTTACCTTGATAGGTAGATTAGAGGAGATGTCCCATATGTAGGTGTGTTTATCACCTTGATAGGTAGATTAGAGGAGATGTCCCATATGTAGGTGTTTTATACCTTGATAGGTAGATTAGAGGAGATGTCCCATATGTAGGTGTGTTACCTTAAGGTAGATTAGAGGAGATGTCCCCATATGTAGTGTGTTTTTATATGAGGTAGATTAGAGGAGATGTCCCCATATGTAGTTGTGTTTTACTATGATAGGTAGATTAGAGGAGATGTCCCCATATGTAGGTGTGTTTTACCTTGATAGGTAGATTAGAGGAGATGTCCCCATATGTAGGTGTGTTTTACCTTGATAGGTAGATTAGAGGAGATGTCCCCATAGTAGGTGTTTTACCTTGATAGGTAGATTAGAGGAGATGTCCCCATATGTAGGTGTGTTACCTGATAGGTAGATTAAGAGAATGTCCATATGTAGGTGTTTTCCTTGATAGGTAGATAGAGAATGTCCCCATATGTAGGTGTGTTTTACCTTGATAGGTAGATTAGAGGAGATGTCCCCATATGTAGGTGTGTTACTCTTGATAGGTAGATTAAGAAGATGTCCCCATATGTAGTGTGTTTTTATATGATAGGTAGATTAGAGGAGATGTCCCATATGTAGGTGTGTTTTATCTGATAGGTAGATTAGAGGAGATGTCCCCTATGTAGGTGTGTTTACCTTGATAGGTAGATTAGAGGAGATGTCCCCATATGTAGGTGTGTTTACCTTGATAGGTAGATTAGAGGAGATGTCCCCATATGTAGGTGTGTTTTACCTTGATAGGTAGATTAGAGGAGATGTCCCCATATGTAGGTGTGTTTTACCTTGATAGGTAGATTAGAGGAGATGTCCCCATATTAGGTGTGTTTACCTTGATAGGTAGATTAGAGGAGATGTCCCCATATGTAGGTGTGTTTACCTTGATAGGTAGATTAGAGGAGATGTCCCCATATGTAGGTGTGTTACCTTGATAGGTAGATTAGAGGAGATGTCCCCATATGTAGGTGTGTTTATACTTGATAGGTAGATTAGAGGAATGTCCCCATATGTAGGTGTGTTTATACCTTGATAGGTAGATTAAGAGAGATTCCCCATATGTAGGTGTGTTTACTTGATAGGTAGATTAGAGGAGATGTCGCCCATATGTAGGTGTGTTATACCTTGATAGGTAGATTAGCAGATGTCCCCATATGTAGGTGTGTTTACCTTAATAGGTAGATAGAGAGAGATGTCCCCATATGTAGGTGTGTTTTACTTGATAGGTAGATTAGAGGAGATGTCGCCATATGTAGGTGTGTTTTACCTTGATAGGTCAGATTAGAGGAGATGTCCCCATATGTAGGTGTGTTATACCTTGATAGGTAGATTAGAGGAGATGTCAA
Source organism: Hymenochirus boettgeri (assembly GCA_019447015.1). Taxonomy (NCBI): domain Eukaryota; kingdom Metazoa; phylum Chordata; class Amphibia; order Anura; family Pipidae; genus Hymenochirus; species Hymenochirus boettgeri. The sequence continues at coordinate 19,254,184 of CM033469.1, forward strand.
CAAATGTAGGTGTGTTTTACCTTGATAGGTAGATTAGAGGAGATGTCCCCATATGTAGGTGTGTTTACCTTGATAGGTAGATTAGAGGAGATGTCCCCATATGTAGGTGTGTTACCTTGATAGGTAGATTAGAGGAGATGTCCCATATGTAGGTGTGTTTTATCATGATAGGTAGATTAGAGGAGATGTCCCCATATGTAGGTGTTTTATCGGATAGGTGATTAGAGGAGATGTCCCCTATGTAGTGTGTTTACCTTGATAGGTAGATTAGAGGAGATGTCCCCATATGTAGGTGTGTTATACCTTGATAGGTAGATTAGAGGAGATGTCCCCATACGTAGGTGTGTTTTACCTTGATAGGTAGATTAGAGATGTCCCATATGTAGGTGGTTTTACCTTGATAGGTAGATTAGAGGAGATGTCCCCATATGTAGGTGTGTTTACCTTGATAGGTAGATAGAGGAGAGTCCCCATATGTAGGTGTGTTTTACCTTGATAGGTATAATTAGAGGAGATTCCCCATATGTAGGTGTGTTTATTGATAGTAGATTAGAGGAGATGTCCCCATATGTAGGTGTGTTTTACCTTGATAGGTAGATTAGAGGAGATGTCCCCATATGTAGTGTGTGTTTACCTTTATAGGTAGATTAGAGGAGATGTTGCCATATGTAGGTGTTTTACCTTGATAGGTAGATTAGAGATGTCCCCATATGTAGGTGTGTTTACCTTGATAGGTAGATTAGAGGAGATGTCCCCATATGTAGGTGTGTGTTACCTTGATAGGTAGATTAGAGGAGATGTCCCCATATGTAGTTGTTTTACCTTGATAGGTAGATTAGAGGAGATGTCCCCATATATAGGTGTTTTACCTTGATAGGTAGATTAGAGGAGATGTCCCCATATATAGGTGTTTTTACCTTGATAGGTAGATTAGAGGAGATGTCCCCATATTTAGGTGTTTTACCTTGATAGGTAGTTTAGAGGAGATGTCCCCATATGTAGGTGTTTTACCTTGATAGGTAGATTAGAGGAGATGTCCCCATATATAGGTGTTTTACCTTGATTGGTAGATTAGAGGAGATGTCCCCATAAATAGGTGTTTTACCTTGATAGGTAGATTAGAGGAGATGTCCCCATATATAGGTGTTTTAACTGATAGGTAGATTAGAGGAGATGTCCCCTATGTAGGTTTTACCTTGATAGGTAGATTAGAGGAGATGTCCCCATATTAGGTGTTTACTTGATAGAGGATTAGAGGAGATGTCCCCATATTAGGGTGTTTTACCTTGATAGGTAGATTAGAGGAGATGTCCCCATATATAGGTGTTTTACCTTGAGGTAGTTTAGAGGAGATGTCCCCATTGTAGGTGTTTTACCTTGATAGGTAGATATAGAGAGATGTCCCCATAGTAGGTGTTTTACCTGATAGGTAGATTAGAGGAGATGTCCCCATAGTATGTGTTTTACCTTGATGGTAGATTAGAGGAGATGTCCCCATATTAGGTGTTTTTCACCTTGATAGGTAGATTAGAGGAGATGTCCCATATGTAGGTGTTTTACCTTGATAGGTATCGTTAGAGGAATGTCCCCATATATAGGTGTTTTACCTTTAGGAAATTAAGGAGATGTCCCCATATTATAGGGGTGGAAGTCTTTAAAAAACCTTGAAGGTAGTTTAGATATCAATAGGGATAGGGTGATACACAGGGACATAGTGAGGGTGGGACAAGGGACAGAGACAAGGGGAAAGTGTAGGAAGGGTTACTGTGTCTGTTCTCAGTGACTCAACACCATTATTCCTCATTCGCCCGCTCGGTGCATTTTAACCCCTACCTATCCTGTTTATTTGAAGGGGGTGGCCACATTTATATACTGTATATGTGAATATGATGGTTCAAACCTGCAACCCCTAATAATATCTTAAACAAAGCACAGAGAGGACATTTCTTTCGTACTATGAATAAAATCCCATTGCCCCAGGCTGTCTGGAGAGATTTACCAGTGCGCTGTATAAAGATGATGGACGCGGTGTCACTGGTAGAATGCGTTGAACTTGCCGAGGACAACACAGGTTTTCCTTGTCATCTGATATCAGAAAGCACCTCGCAGCATAAGGTTAATGGAAGGGGCTTTCACTCTGTGTACAATATTACCTTCCAGACCTTGGATTCTGTACAACAGGAATGAAAATCGAAACCTTCCATAGTCCCCAAACTCAACCCCATATCTACTGTGCCCTTTATTACGTACGGTTCAGTATTAATATGCTTCATATCTAATGGGAGAAACTGCCCTGACTGTGAATAATTGGTTTATTCTGGACACAATGCAGTCTGGAGCAAACTATCCTTAGGGGGATTTATTGATGTCTCTGTGTATAAATAAACCCTTTTTACTTGCAGGATCCCGAATAGTGTCTGTTATGGTCTCAGTGGGTGGATCCAGTTGTTCAGTAGAGATCTGAGCATGTGTGACCCATCCAACAGCCAATCAGTAGAAATGACTGCTAGGAACATTCACTAGATAAATGTTTTTTTTAACCCGTGCCATGTCTCCATGATGTTTTAACATCCTGCATGCAGAGCTCCCAACTTGCTGAAGACTGGGACCAGAACGGGGGTGCCTAAAAATTACATGACTGGCTCCACCCTGGAATAGTCAGTCACGCCCCCAAATATCATAGTCACACCCCTGAAACACCCACGCCAAGCCCATTGCAGGACTTTACATGGATTAATGGGACTTCGGGGCAGACCCCTCAAACCAAGTCTGTCCTGGAGAAACCAGGGGGCTATGGGGGCTATGGTTCCATCTCTCACTTTTCCTTTTTGACTTTATTAGAGAAACAGACTGGTTAGATTCCATGAACCTTTCCCAAGTTTGTCTTTTCCCACCCACATGTGGTAGCAAATAACCCAATGCTATGTCACGATAATTGTGATTTATCCCGGCCTTTGTATTGAAAGTCACCCTAACATGGAATGTGGCACCTAACACATGTCGTATTAGACGATCCTTCCCTACCAGCTACCGTCTGCTTATTATAGTTAAAATACCAGGTAGAGTTTCTCCTAAACTAATTAAAGGGAAAGTTCAGCAGAAAGAAAAAATCATTTTCTTTATTACACATACCTAGGTATTTTACATTTTGTCTTCATTTTTGAAAATCCTTTGATTTCATCCCCTTTGCTATGCTTTGCTGTGGTCAGTAGTGAGCCGACATTTCTGGTTCTATAATTTACCTTCTTCCCAGGATGCACCACTTCCTTGGAATGTTCCTAACAGTAATATCTACTGATTGGCTGTTGGGTGGTTCACACATGCTCAGATCTCTACTGAGCGACTGAACCAACCCAGAGACTGAGACCATAACAGACACTATTAGAGATCCTGCAGGAACAGGAAGTCAGTTCTTTGAAAGCATTTCTTTATACAGCGAGAAATTACTAGAGTGTCCGATTATGGTCATGGAAATGAGAAAATACTCATCTAGGCTGAACTTCCCCTTTAAAATTGCTTTAATTTCATTTTAATTGTATTTTCATACTAATTTTCATATTAATTTCATTTTAATTAAAAAAAAAAAAACTTGGAACGACAACCCCCAACCCCTAGGCTGCTTAATGAAATCTACAGCGTGTTATTATTAATTTGGCTTGAAAAAGACAAATTACTGTTCTTTCTATTTCTTTTTCTTCTTCTTTTTCTTCTTCCGTTTTATTCTTCCGCTTTTTTGGACCGTATCTCCTCCCACAGTTTTTGAGCTAGAGACATGAAATTTGGTACAGACGTGTGGGGCATATAGGAGAAGTGTGCTATCTTCTAGCTAAGGAATCCACGGAAGCGTTACGGCGTTATCGGCGAATTTCTGGACATTTTTTCCCATAGACGATAATGGTAACAATCCTCAAATGTGGATATTTTAAAACTGTTTTTTTCATGGTTATAAATACAAATGGTGATACCCCCAACCCCCCCACACAGACCCAGGTACACCCACCTACTGACCTACCTTTCCATTCCCATGGAAGCCATATTTAAAGGGTAACTAAAGTCAAAAAACTAATTTAGATTGATCCTCAATAAAAGATAGTTTTATGGTTGTAAACACAAAAAAGACATACCCCTCAACCAGACCCAGGTCACACACCTACTGATCTACTTATCCATTACTGTGGAAGCCATACTTTAAAGGGTAATCAAGTCAAAAAACTAATTTAGATTGATCTCAATAAAAGATGTTTGGTTGTAAACACAAAAAAAGACATACCCCCTCAACCAGACCAGGTAACACACACCTACTGATCTACTATCCATACTGTGGAAGCCATACTTAAAGGGTAACTAAAGTCAAAAAACTAATTAGATGATCTCAATAAAAGATAGTTTTATGGTTGTAAACACAAAAAAGACATACCCCCTCAACCAGACCAGGTACACACACCTACTGATCTACTTATCCATACTGTGGAAGCCATACTTTAAAGGGTAACTAAAGTCAAAAAACTAATTTAGATTGATCCTCAATAAAAGATAGTTTTATGGTTGTAAACACAAAAAAGACATACCCCTCAACCAGACCCAGGTACACACACCTACTGATCTACTTATCCATTACTGTGGAAGCCATACTTTAAAGGGTAACTAAAGTCAAAAAACTAATTTAGATTGATCCTCAATAAAAGATAGTTTTTATGGTTGTAAACACAAAAAAAGACATACCCCCTCAACCAGACCCAGGTACACACACCTACTGATCTACTTATCCAACTGTGGAAGCCATACTTTAAAGGTAACTAAAGTCAAAAAACAATTTAGATTGATCCTCAATAAAAGATAGTTTTTGGTTTGTAAACACAAAAAAGACATACCCCCTCAACCAGACCCGGTACACACACTACTGATCACTTATCCTTACTGTGGAAGCCATACTTAAGGGTAACTAAAGTCAAAAAACTAATTTAGATTGATCCTCAATAAAAGATAGTTTTATGGTTGTAAACACAAAAAAGACATACCCCCTCAACCAGACCCAGGTACACACACCTACTGATCTACTTATCCATTACTGTGGCAGCCATACTTTAAAGGGTAACTAAAGCCCAAAAAATTAATTTTGATTAATAATAAAAAAGGTTTGTTTTTTTAACCCCCATGTGGCACAGTTACATACACCTACTGACCTACCCCTCGCAGCCATACCTAAAGGGTAACTAAAGTAAAAAAAACTAATTTTGGCCAATCATCAAAAAAGTTTGTTTTTTTAACCCCTCAACAGGACACAGGTACACACACCTACTGATCTACTTATCCATTACTGTGTCAGCCATACTTAAAGGGTAACTAAAGTCAAAAAAATTTTTTTGACCAATCATCAAAAAGATACAGAGAGATTCAATAAAAGTTCTTATCATCGAAAATGGTGCTAATTTTGCCCTAACCAATCAGATGTTAGCTTTCTGATTGATTGGATCAAAATTAGCACCACTTTGGGCTGGGTACACACAAAAGTTTTTTTTGTCCCAAACAAGCGCTCACTACAAACTCATCATTCCCATTATTGAGTTTTAAAATCTGCAGAAAACACACATTTTCCCTTCCAAAATGCAGCCCTTCAAGCCAAATTCAACGTTTATACCTTAACTTTCCCTTTCTAGTTTTTATATACTTTCCCTTTAAGTTCATGTTTCAAACAGCAACCCCAGCTCTATGGAACGATTTCATTGATCTAGAACAGAGCATCCTGGATAACGTCCATCAGCGCGTTAGCTCGTTAGTGAAGCTGGACGTCCCATTATAATGCTATTATAAACGCTGCCATCACTGTCCTGGGCTATGGAATATGTTGGCAACTCAGCCAAGCAAACAGATCTCTAACCCTTCCCTCTCCCATGAAACAATAATATGGAGAGCGATGGGGATTTATGTTCTGGCAATCGGTAGGAATGATGGACACGGTCCAAACTGGTAATTGGAAACAGTTTCCTTGTCACTCCGTATTGCCAGAGTCTCTTGGCTTCTGGTGTGAGAGAATGGAGATCCCCCGGGGACACAACCAGAGAGATGTAGAATTCGGAAACTGGGAAGTCGGAAGATACTGTGCAGTAGGAAAGGTCTGAAACGTGGGGGGAGAAGCTTCTCGGCCGCCCCAACCATATTTCTACATTGTGTATGTTTCAATGCTGGCAGTGACTGCGTCAGGCCCCATGCACCTGGTTAGAAGCACTGCCAATAACTACACAGATGTGCAATTCACCAGGAGGCTGGAAGGAAACAGAGCTTTATCTTGTTTTATGTCTGTATTGTTAACATGCAATAGAGGTGAGAAGCAGGATATGGTAAGTGCTAAAATTCCATAAAAAACCCATTAAGGAGAGGTTATGGTTATAGTAAAACAAGATACTGGTTTATAAAGTGCCAGGCTGGATGACTCCAGGTACGACACCGAGTGACCCAGTCAGTGATGTGAAAATAATCATCTTTATCCAAAGTTGTTCTTTACACCTACTTGTCAATCATCCCCCTTTTTAATGTAATCTAAACAAACTCAGCAAAGCTGATTAATTGTTCCCAAGCAGATGTTTTGGGCACAATCCTTCCGATTGGATGGTCCTGGGATCAGAAGGAAAATTGCCGATTGATTGATCGTTCCTAGAAATGGACCGAACCCGAATTCGACCAGAACTTAAATAGTTCGGACGAACTCAAACTCTTCCGAACTTCTCGAACTACCACGTCTAATTATTTCCAATAATTATTGGAAATTCAATAATTATCAAATTCTCGACTTGGTAACTCTCGAATGTATCCTTTGATTTCAGTAACCGTCAAATGTAACGTTCGGTAACCCTCTAATGTAGAGTTCGATTTCGGTAACCTTCAAATGTATCGTTTAGTGACCCTGGAATGTAGCTTTCGATTTCGGTAACCCTCAAATGTAGCATTAGATTTCGGTAATCATCGGATGTATTGTTTTGAAACAGCTGATCGTGTGTATGAATGAAACATACATGCAATCAGCTGTTTAAAAGACCAGACTTGAACTTCCAGAACCACGTGATCACGTGTTTGTTTCATTCATATGCGCGATCAGCTGTTTAAAAACAGCTGATCACGGAGGTCATGAACTCCTCGATTAGAGGTTATGGGTTTGTGGCGGGCCCTGGTGGGGTCAGTAGTTAGGCCACTACTGGCAGCCATCAGATTACTGACCTTTATTTCAATTGTAGATATGTTTTGTCCAATATAAAGATGGGAGGAACCTTGATACAACTTCTGAGTAGTATGGTATAGTATAGTATTGTATATAGTACAGTATAGTATAGTATTGTTTATAGTGTAGTATCGTATTGTATATACAGTAGTACAGTATAGTATTGTGTATAGTGTAGTATCATATTGTATATACAGTAGTAGTGTATAGTATAGTATAGTATATTCAGTAGTACAGTATAGCATAGTATTGTATATATTTTAGTATCATATAGTATATACCATAGTACAGTACAGTATAGTATTGTGTATAGAATAGTATAGTATTGTATATAGTGCAGTATAGTATTGTGTATAGTGTAGTATTGTATTGTATATACAGTAGCACAGTATAGTATAGTATTGTGTATAGTGTAGTATGTTATTGTATATACAGTATTATAGTATAGTCTATTACTGTGTATTGTATATACAGTAGTACAGTATAGTATAGTATTGAGTATAGTGTAGTGTGTACCTTCAATAGTGTTTTTGTCTCTCTATATAGTACATATAGTATATGAAAAAAAATAAAAATGGTAAAGTATAGTGTTTTGTATATACAGTAGTACAGTATAGTATAGTATTGTGTATAGTGTAGTATCGTATTATGTATACAGTAGTACAGTATAGTATAGTATTGTGTATAGTGTAGTATCGTATGTATACAGTAGTACAGTATAGTATAGTATTGTGTATAGTGTAGTATCGTATTGTATACAGTAGTACAGTATAGTATAGTATTGTGTATAGTGTAGTATCATACTGTATATACAGTAGTACAGTATAGTATAGTATTGTGTATAGTGTAGTATCGTATTGTATACAGTAGTACCATATAGTATAGTATTGTTTGGTATTTGTAAGTGTGTATCGTATTGTATACAGTAGTACAGTATAGTATAGTATTGTGTATAGTGTAGTATCGTATTGTATACAGTAGTACAGTATAGTATAGTATTGTGTATAGTGTAGTATCATACTGTATATACAGTAGTACAGTATAGTATAGTATTGTATATAGTACAATATAGTATAGTATTGTGTAAAGTGTAGTATTGTATTGTATATACAGTAGTACAGTATAGTATAGTATTGTGTATAGTGAGTATTGATTGTGTATATACAAGTACAGTATAGTAAATAGTATTGTATATAGTTACAATATAGTATAGTATTGGTTAAAGTGTAGTATTGTATTGTCTATACAGTAGTACAGTTATTATAGTCTTGTGTATAGTGTGTATCGTATTGTATATACAGTAGTACAGTATAGTATAGTATTGTGTATAGTGTAGTATGTAGTTGTATACAGTAGTACCAGTATAGTATAGTATTGTGTATAGGTAGTATCGTATTGTATACAGTAGTACAGTATAGTATACTATTGGTAAGTGAGTATCGTATGTATACATAGTAAAGTATAGATAGTATGTGTATAGTGTAGTATCGTATTGTATACAGTAGTATAGTATAGTATTGTGTATAGTGTGTATCGTTGTGTATACAGTAGTAAAGTTTAGTATAGTATTGGTATAGTGGTAGTATCGTATTGTATATACAGTAGTGAAGTATTAGTATTTGGGTTAAATAAAGACACAATGTCTCATCTAGTCCACACCTATTTAAATATCCTCATTTCTGCTTAACTTCAGAATTGGGAAGGGGGGGAAATTCCTTCCTGACTCCAAGTGGCAATCGGAAATTTCCCTGGATCAACTCTACTTAGTATCAATACCAAATAACTTGTAACATTCCTGTGTTTGCAGAAACTCATCCACTTTTTATTAAAATGACCAATGAACTGCCACACAACGTCCACTGGAAGACAGTTCCATAGCTTTACATTACAGTGACAACCTTCCACTCTACTTTATGTATCAATACCAGTAACTGTAACATTCCTTGTTTTTGTAGAAACTCTCCAGCTTGTATTAAACTGACAATGAACCTGCCATAACAACGTCCACGGGAAACAGTTCCATAGCTTTACCGTTCTGGCAGTGAAAACCCTTTCCCAACTCTACTTTTATGTATCAATCCCAGTAACTTGTAACATTCCTGTTGTTAGAAACTCATCCGTTTTATTAAACTGATCAATGAACCTGCCATAACAACGGTCCATGGAAGACAGTTCCAAGCTTTTACCGTCTCACAGTGACAAACCCTTTCCCAACTCTACTTATGTATCAAATCCCAGTAACTTGTAACATTCCTTGTTTGTAGAAACTCATCCAGCTGTTTATTAAACTGACCAATGAACCTGCCATAACAACGTCCACTGGAAGACAGTTCCATAGCTTTATGTTCTCACAGTGACAACCCTTTCCCAACTCTACTTTATATCAATACCGTAACTTTAACATTCCTTGTTGGCAAAAAACTCATCCAGCTTTTTATAAACTGACCAATGAACCTGCCATAACAACGGTCCACTGGAAGACAGTTCCATAGCTTTACTGTTCTCACAGTGACAAACCTTTCCCAACTTACTTATGTATCAATCAGTAACTTGTAACATTCCTTGTTGTAGAAACTCATCCAGCTTTTTATTAAACTGACAATGAACCTGCCCAATAACAACGTCCACTGGAAGACAGTTCCATAGCTTTACTGTTCTCACAGTGACAAACCCTTTCCCAACTCTACTTTATGTATCAATACCAGTAACTTGTAACATCTTGTTGTAGAAACTCATCCAGCTTTTTATTAAACTGACCAATGACCTGCATAACAACGTCCACTGGAAGAGAGTTCCATAGCTTTACGTCTCAACAGTGACAAAACCCTTTCCCAACTCTACTTTATGTATCAATACCAGTAACTTGATAACATTCACTGTTTGTAGAAACTCATCCAGCTTTTATTAAATGACCATGAACCTGCACTACAATATCCACTGGACAGACGTTCCATAGCTTTAACGTTCTCACAGTGACAAACCCTTTCCCAACTTACTTTTGTATCAATACCAGTAACTTGTAACATTCCTTGTTTGTAGAAACCCATCCAGCTTTTATTAAACTGACCAATGAACCCTGCCATAACAACGTCCACTGGAAGACAGTTCCATAGCTTTACCGTTCTCACAGTGACAAACCTTTCCCAACTCTACTTTATGTATCAATACCATAACTTGTAACATTCCTTGTTTGTAGAAACTCATCCAGCTTTTTATTAAACTGACAATGAAACCTGCCTAACACAGTCCATGGAAGAGAGTTCCATAGCTTTAACCGTTCTACAGTGACAAACCCTTTCCAACTCTACTTTATGTATCAATACCAGGACTTGTAACATTCCTTGTTTGTATAAAACTCATCCAGCTTTTTATTAAACTGACCAATGAACCTGCCATAAACAATATCCAACTGGAAGACAGTTTCCATAGCTTTAACCGTTTCACAGTGACAAAACCCTTCCCAACTCTACTTTATGTATCAATACCAGTAACTTGTAAAATTCCTGTTTGTAGAAAACCCATCCAGCTTTTATTAAACTGACCAATGAACCTGCCATAACAACGTCCACTGGAAGACAGTTTCCATATTTACAGTTCTCACAGTGACAAACCTTTCTGAGCTTGAAGACAAACTTCTTTTCTTCATTCTTAAGGATGTCCCTTGTGTCCTTGACATGCTCTATTGGCGAACAATGCCCCAGATAATTTATTGTATGGCCTGTTAATGTATTTATACACAGTAATCAATTCCCACGCAAGCGCTTTTCTCCAGCGTACATAATTGTAACTTTTCAGTCTCTCTTCATATTTAACTCCCCAATCCCCTTATTAATTTAGTTGCCCTCTCGACCCTTTCCATTTCAAAGATGTCCTTTTTGTTACACAGGATTCCAAAATTGGCATGCATATTCCAAATGAGGCCTTACCAATGCTTTGTAAAGGGGAGAATAACATTTTCCTCCCTGAATCCAATCTCTCTTTATACAAGACAATACCATGCTGGCTCTGGCTGTTGCCGCTGTTGGAACAGGAAAAGATGTGATTCCATGGAATGTTTGAGCTGATTCCCTTGAAATGTATTCTCGCTTAAACTGCAGAGTCTTAAAGCTATGCAATTCCTCCTGTTCTCCAATAATAAGCCCCAGGATCCGGAACGAAGATTCAAGAAATTTACTTTTACGCGATCCACCGCGGCTACAGTGAAAATCCCTGACCGCTTCTTGTTCTCTCAATTTGTAGCACGCATTATGGTGCATGCGCGTATACTGTGTACAGAAACCAGAAAGCAGTTGGACCGTCACTGTGGCCGCGGTGGATCGCGCAAAAGGTTCTTGAATCTTTGTTCCTGTAAGACATAGCTCCTTAACCTCCTGGCTTCACAATACATTAAAGGACAGTTCACTTTGGGAGTGAACTATTCCTTTAAGTTAGCACCTTGAACTTGTGGGGAACTATTAGAACTAAGCAGGGCGTAACTACAGGGCAGAAGGGGGAGCAACAGCAGGGGGCCTGGGAGCCATGGGGCCCATCTACTTATTTTTCTATGGCAGAATAGCCTCCTCCAGTAAACCACTGTGGATGAGGGATAGTGGGCCCATCATAGTTCTGCTGGGGGGCCCAGTAATTCTAGTTACGCCACTGGACGATTTTTACAAAACGCATTATCAGTAATGTACAACAGTGGGCGTAAATGTATGGCGTTAATGTAGATTTAAGATCATTATATAAAAGTGTGGTATTTATAATGGGAGCTGCAGTGGTATATATCTTATAAAATCACTCAGCTATGTCACTAAGTGACTCATTTCTATATTTCTATATCCCACTACTCCGCCCATTTCAGTATTCATGACCGGACATGACTCAGCGTTTGCAGTGTTAACTTCACTAACAAGAACCTGCTGGAGCTGCTTCCTGTACACGCATAACCAAGTGTCTCTCTCCTCCTCCACAAAGATTTGTTTAACTCATAGATGCTGGATGTTCCTTTCTACTGGGTTTAAGTACAGAAGGTAGCTTGGGGGTATTTAAGGTGGAAATAGGGACAAGGCTAGAATTTAAAATGTGAATGGGTGAAGGAATCCAATACTTATGTTTATAGAAATAATGTGCCTCTTACAGTGTAATATAAGGACATTACGCACTTGGGGTCCCTGTCCTGTATAAAAGCACTCGGCCTACGGCCTCGTGCTTCTATATGGTCGGGAACTCCCCGTGGCGTAATATCCTTATATTACACTGTAAGGGGCGCATATCCCTTATATTATTCATTTAGATACCGTTATCGTTAATTTACCATAACGATTGTAAATAACATTCGGTAAACCAGTCATTAAAGGCACGGTATCAATGAAAGCGATACGCTTAACAAATAGGGCTATAAGTGGCTATATGGTAAAGACATTCAGGGTATTCAATAAAAGTTCTTATCATTAAAATGGTGCTAATTTGCCCCAACCAATCAGATGTAGCTTTCAAATATTAAATAAGATCTGATGGTTGGGGCAAAATGTGGGAAAAGTGAATCTCCCTGATTGTTTATTATTTGCACAGGGCCACGAAGACAACAGTGATTTTTTTTCCTGCAATCGGGATGGACTTTGCCACAGGTCAAAATGTTATCCAACATTTAACAAATAAATATTTGTGTTCTATTACTGTTGTTAGCGACAGATATCCTGTCCTTTAATGTCCGTCCTTAGAAAATTCCTAAATTTGGCAAGATTCCCCGTCAGGATTGTCCCTTGGGGTTTGGTCAGCTAGTGCGATGTGGTGAGCAAACACGCTCGCTTAGTTGTGCCAATTGCTTTTTGCTCAATGGACTGTTGTGTTCTATAGGTCTCTGATGCTTCAGATATAGTTGACTTTATCAAGGGGGGATTGTAATAAAATCCTTAAAAGTATCTTGCTTGCGCTTAGGGGTATGGGTAAGGGAAGGGTTAAAACAAAAACAAAAAAGTAAAAAATAAATAGGTTAAGATCAAGATCTCTGTAAAAATCAGTTAAAATGACACTTCCATAATTAAATTCTTGAAACACTAACTTGTGCATATCTACCACTAGGGTAATGCAGACTTTATTCTGTGCTGTTTCGATGCTTGCTTGGTGTGTATAGCTCCAAATCCTCTGGACCAGAGAATTAGGTTGGCCAGCCAACTTTATATAGCCAGGGGGTTCCTTATCGGCAGAGGGGGGTGGGCGTGAACACGTGAGCGGGCGTGGCTACATCAGGGGAACATAGCTGGCTTGTGGGGTTGGGTATGGTGGGCTTATTTCCACTGACTGGGTTGAACTGGAAGCTGAATTAACACTGATTGGTGGACTGGTTCAGAAATGCACTGTTGCAGGAAGGAGGATTTTTTTTTATACTGCTGTCTTTTACTGTTCCATAGGGGGGCGCCTGAGCAAATGTTTCAGTTTGCTTCATGGTAGGGGGACCCCTGATTATAGCATTCAAAAACTATAAAAAGCACTAAAAAACCTTGAAAACAGCCCATTCATTTGTTTAAATTGCAACCTCTCTGCTATGGGCGACCCTTTTAATTCGTAGTGGTCTTATGGTAAGGTATAATCCACCTTGGTAAAGGCTTGTGAGGTAGTTCCTACGCGTTTCGCTGTTTAATGCTTACAGCATCAGATGTACACTATATCAGATGTACAATATCACACTGCACACTGGGACTTCGAAGTGCGCAAACCAGCAACATTGAAGGCCTTATCAAGGAAGGACGTAGTTTACACAAAAGTGAATAAAAGCACTCGTACAAGAAGTCCCAGTGTGCACCCTTAGAGAAAAGGGCTTGGGGAGAACAAAACAATGACATAATACCACACAGGTTTTAAATGAAATAATGGTCAGTTCCATTCAATTTAATAAAGTTCGTTTTTATTTGCAAACTGAAGGGTCACGAATTGAGAGTGTGTCCGAGGAGAACAGAAATACGATATGTGCTGATTGTACAGAAAAAACGATACGTGGCTGAGATGGAACCTTAAGGGAGGGTCAATAAAATCCATCTGCAGGTGTTTTGTTTCATTAAGAGGAGATATAATCTGTGCTGCAATGAAACCAGAGAAATATTTGTATATAAATCATAGATTTAAAGCAAGTTAAAAAAAGTAATTTATAAGGTATGTCTGAAAGGTTTCATTCATCAGGTCATTCATCCTGGTCATGGTCTATCTGTAATATTCATCTATCCAGGTCATGGTCTATCTGTAATATTCATCTATCCAGGTATGGTAGTATAGTATTGTGTATAGTGTAGTATCGTATTGTATACAGTAGTAAAGTATAGTATAGTATTGTGTATAGTGTAGTATCGTATTGTATACAGTAGTATAGTATAGTATTGTGTATAGTGTAGTATCGTATTGTATACAGTAGTAAAGTTTAGTATAGTATTGTGTATAGTGTAGTATCGTATTGTATATACAGTAGTGAAGTATAGTATTTGAGGTTAAATAAAGACACATGTCCATCTAGTCCACCCTATTTAGCAATATCCTCATTTTCTGCTTAACTTCAGAATTGGGAAGGGGGGGAAATTCCTTCCTGACTCCAAGTGGCAATCGGAAATTTCCCTGGATCAACTCTACTTTATGTATCAATACCAATAACTTGTAACATTCCTTGTTTGCAGAAACTCATCCAGCTTTTTATTAAACTGACCAATGAACCTGCCATAACAACGTCCACTGGAAGACAGTTCCATAGCTTTACCGTTCTCACAGTGACAAACCCTTTCCCAACTCTACTTTATGTATCAAT
>CM033469.1:19269366-19344344 GCA_019447015.1 Hymenochirus boettgeri
TATCTGTGGATATCAGTTTGTCAACGTGGGTTTGAAGTTGGTTCTTGAAAATGTTTGCTAGTCATCCGACAGAATGGTCTGACAGATCCAGTCAGATGATTAGCACAACGTCTTCAAGAACTAAGCTAAATACCACAGCTATACCATAACCTGGATCGACTGATGAATATTACAGAATACCATATACAGATTACCATACCCTGGATGGATGAATATTACAGATGATACCATGACCTGGATGAATATGAATATTACAGATGATACCTACTGGATGGAATAATATACAGATAACGCATGACTGGAGATGAACTTTAAAATTACAGATATAACACCATGTGACCCTGGATGATGAATATTACAGATATACCATGATGCCTGGCATGATGACATATTACAGATATACCATGACCTGGATGATGAATGAATATTACAGATATACCATGACCTGATGATAATATTACAAGATATCCGGATGGACCTGGATGGATATTACAGATATACCATGACCTGGATAAATGAATTATAGATATAAATCATATGATGATCAAATCATGCATCATGACGGCTCCATGTGACCTGGATGAATGATATATTACATATATACCATGACCTGATGAAATGAATATTATAGATTATCATGACCTGACCTGGATGAATGAAATTACCATTACAGATATATATAAATTCCATGGACCTGGGATGATGAATATTACAGATATAAAACATGACCTGGATGGATAATATTACAGATATACCATGACTGGATGGATGAATATTACAGATTACCATGGACGTGGATGCATATAAATGAAATTTTAAACGATGATATGAATAACACAGATTGGGTGTGACCATGGATGAATGAATATTATAGATATATCATGACCTGGAAGAATGAATATTACAGATATACCGTACCGTGGATGAATGAATATTATAGATATACCTTGACCGGTTGAATGAATATTACAGATATACCATGACCTGGATGAAAATATTATAGATATACCATGACCTGGATGAATGAATATTATAGAATATATCACAATGTCAATGACCTGGATGAATGAACTATTACAGATATACCAGTGACCTGGATGAATGAATATTACAGATATACCATGACCTGGATGAATGAATATTACAACAGATAGACGCATGACCCTGGAGATGAAATATTACAGATATAACCATGACCTGATGAATGAATATTATAGATATATCGTTGACCTGATGAATGAGAACATCACAAGCAATATACTGATAAGATGGTGCTAATATTGTATAATATTAATATTTCTCAGGTGCACTGTGGTTAGATAATTGAGATCTGTGTAATTCTACAGTATTAGGACAGTGCTATGGGTATATTACACAGATAAGGATGATTAAACTAAGTTACCAACCAGACTGTTACATTGACCTTTAGATAACAAATAGTTCCTCGTTAGAGCTAATACTAAAATGAAATTCCCTGTGTACTGGTGGACAGTTTACTTGGCAGGATAAGTTGCCATAACATGTATCATAAAAAAAAAAGTATTTAAATAATCTTTTTTGTGTGTTCAGGAGTGAAACAGAACATGAGGTTAATATTGGTGAAAATCAGGTTCCCTAGATAAAAGAGTGTAAATAGTATTGGGAATAACCCTCCTCACAAGGAAAGTTTATCCCCTTTTACTGTAGGTCATTTCACCGATTGAAAGACTTTCACAATTCTATTGGATCCATCAAGGCCTCTTTAGGAGGACATAATTCCCCGCACATTTTTAACATTACCGAGTATGTTATGTGGTCTGTATTATGTGGTCTGTAAAAAGTACAGGTGGCCCATACACTACTTTAGTATTAGTTAGTTTAGACGTACATCTATAGACAAACGGTCATTATCTAACATCTTTAGTGCCAGTGGTTTCTTATCATCCAAGTTTCCCACAACAGTCACACTTAGCACATTCTTTTATGAACACAGTCACCCGCATAATATAGGGCCGGCGGTTTCCTTCAGAGTGTCTGGAACGTTGTGGAATTATAGGAAAGTGAGTACTATGTATGGACAACAAGTACCTTTGTTAAATGAAATTAGGGGTTAATTTTAGTACACAAAAAACATTAGTAGATATCTTACTATTGTCTATAATTGTTTGTTTGAATGTTAAGAAATCAGTCTCAGATAAAAAAGCTAATTCACAGGTCTCAGATAGACAGCCAATTTACCAGTCTCAGTATAGACGACAGACATTTACCAGTCTCAGATAGACAGACAATTCATCAGTCTCAGATAGACAGGCTATTTTCACCAGTGTCGATAGACAGCGAATTAACCAGTCTCAGATAGACAGACAATTAAACAGTCTCAGATAGATAGCGAATTAACCAGTCTCAGATAGACAGACATTAAACAGTCACAGATAGACAGCCATTCATCAGTCTGCATAGACAGACAATTCACCAGTCTCAGATTGACAGACAATTCAACAGTCTCAGATAGACAGCCAATTCACCGTCTCAGATTGACTCCAATTCACCAGTCTCAGATGAGACGCTCATTCACCAGTCTCAGATAGACAGCCACTTCAGCCAAGTCGTAGATAGACAGCCAATTCACCAATCGTAGATAGACAGCCAATTCACCAGTCTCAAGATTGACAGCTATTCACCAGTCTCAGATATCCAATTACCAGTCTCAGATTGACAGCCAATTCACCAGTCTCAGATAGAAAGCTAATTCACCACTCTTAGTTGTGACCTGGATAAATAAATATTAGAGATATGCTGTACCTGGTCATCCAGGTCACGGTATATATGTAATATTGATCCATCCAGGTCATGGTATCTGTAATATTCATTCATCAGGTCATGGTATATCTGTAATATTCATCATCCAGGTCACGGTATATCTGTAATATTCAGCCATCCAGGTCACGGTATATCTGTAATATTCAGCCATCCAGGTCACAGTATATCTGTAATATTCAGCCATCCAGGTCACGGTATATCTGTAATATTCATTCATCCAGATCATGATATATCTGTAATATTCATTCATCCAGATCATGATATATCTGTAATATTCATCCATCCATGCACGGTATATCTGTAATTCAGCCATCCAGGTACGTATATCTGTAATATTCATCCATCGGTCCTGGTATATCTGTAATATTCATCCATCCAGGTCATGGTATATCTGTAATATTTATTCATTCAGGGTCATGGTATATCTGTAATATTCATTCATCAAATCATGGTATACCTGTAATATTCATTTCCAGGTCATGGTATATCTGTAATATTCATCCATCCAGGTCATGGTATATCTGTAATATTCATTCATCAGGTCACGGTATATCTGTAATATTCATTCATTCCAGTTATGGTATATCTGTAATATTCATCATCCAGGTCACGTTATATCTGTAATATTCATTCATCCAGGTCACTGTATATCGAATATTCATCCATCCAGGTCACGGTATATCTGTAATATTCATTCATCCCGATCCGGTATATCTGTAAATATTCATTCATCCAGGTCACGGTATTATCTGTAATATTCATTCATCCAGGTCATGGTATATCTGTAATGTCATTCATCCAGGTCATGGTATATCGTATGTCATTCATCCAGGTCACGGTATATCTTAATGTTCATTCATCCAGGTCACGGTATATCTAGTTACATAGTCATAGTAATTAGGTCTGTGAATAAAGACAGACGTCCATCAAGTCCAACCTATTCACTTTTTTTTTTTTTAACCCCTACCTAACAGTGATCCAGAGAAGCAAAAAACCCCAGCTAAAAGGGGGGGAAAATTCCTTCCTGACTCCAAACGGCAATCGAAAGTATCCCTGATCAACCAGATCTATATGCATTAATACCAGATTCTCAATTTTTTTAGTTTTAGAAACTTATCCAGGCCTTTTTTAAAGTTATTCATGAACTTGCCATTACCACCTCTGCTGGGACAGTTCCACAGTTTCAAACCGTTCTCACTGTAAGAAACCCTTCCTACCTGAAGATGAAACTTCTTTTCTTCCAACCTTAAAGGAGTGTCCACGTGTCCTCTATAGACCTATTAGTGAACAATGCACCAGAGAGTTCATTGTATGGGCCATTAATAATTTTTGTAATAGGTTATCAATGTCCCCACGCAACCGCCGCTTCTCCAATGTAAACCAGCCCTAACTTGTCTAATCTGCCTGCATATCCAAGCCCTCCATTCCCCTTATTAATCTTAGTTGCCCTTCTCTGAACTGGCCTCAATTTTCCAAGATGTCCCTTTTGTATATGGGATCCAAAACTGCACCGCATATTCCAAATTAGGCTTACCAGTGCCTTGTAAAGAGGGAGATAATATTTTCTCTCCTTGAATCTATTCCCCTCTTTATCAAGACAATATCTTGCTAGCTCTAGCTGTTGCTACCTGGATTGTTTGCTACAGCTAAGTCTGTTATCACCAGAACCCCCAAATCTTTTTCCATTACAGATGCACTTAACCCAGAGTTTTATGGTGTAGATGGCACAGGGATTATTAAATCCCAAATGCATCACCTTACATTTATCTACATTGATGTCATCTGCCATTCTGCTGCCCATTTTGATATCTATCTATGTCTGCTTGCAGCACTTGCACATCATTGGAGTTTCCAAAGCTCTGCATAATTTAGTGTCATCAGCAAACACAGAGACCTTGCTCTCAATGCCCCTCTATCATAAGTCATATTAGTAAGCAGATATCTGTAATATCCTCATCTAATTCCATCCGTCATGGTATATCTGTATGTTTCTCCATCCAGGTCATGGTATATCTGAACTGATTCATTCCATCCAGGTCATGGTAATCTGATCTTAACGTCATATATCATTCATCCAGGTCATGGTATATCTGTAATGTTCTTCATCCAGGTCATGGTAATATCTGTAATGTTCATCCATCCCAGGTCATGGTATATCTTGTAATATTCATCCATCCGGTCATGGTATATTGTAATATTCATTCATCCGTTCCGCAAGAACTACATTTCAAGTCCAGTTGATCTAATTGAATACAACAGATATACCATGACCTGGATGGATGAATATTACAAATATACCATGACCTGGATGGATGAATATTACAGATATACCATGACCAGGATGAATGAATGTGGGGATAGAAGGAGGTCCCCATATGTAGGTGTGTTTTACCTTGATAGGTAGATTAGAGATGGTCCCCATATGTAGGTGTGTTTTATCTGAAGGTAGATAGAGGAGATGTCCCCAATGTAGGTGTTTACCTTGATAGGTAGATTAGAGGAGATGTCCCCTATAGTAGGTGTGTTTTACCTTGATAGTAGTAGATTAGAGATGTCCCCATATGTAGGTGTGTTTTATCTGATAGTAGATTAGAGGAGATGTCCCCATATGTAGGGTGTTTTACCTTGATAGGTAGATTAGAGGAGATGTCCCCATATTAGTGTGGTGTTTACCTTGATAGGTAGATTAGAGGAGATGTCCATATGTAGGTGTTTTACCTTGATAGGTAGATTAGAGGAGATGTTCCCATATGTAGGTGTGTTTTACCTTGATAGGTAAATTGAGGAGAGTCCCCATATGTAGGTGTGTTTACCTTGATAGGTAGATTAGAGGAGATGTCCCATATGTAGGTGTTTACCTTGATAGGTAGTTAGAGGAGATTTCCCATATGTAGGTGTTTTACCTTGATAGGTAGATTAGAGGAGATGTCCCCATATATAGGAGTTTACCTTGATTGGTAGATTAGAGAGATGTCCCCATAAGGTGTTTACCTGATAGGTAGTTTAGAGGAGATGTCCCCATATGTAGGTGTTTTACCTTGATAGGTAGATTAGAGGAGATGTCCCCATATATAGGTGTTTTACCTTGATGGGTAGATTAGAGGAGATGTCCCATATAGGTGTTTTACCTTGATAGGTAGAAGAGGAGATGTCCCCATATATAGGTGTTTTTACTTGATAGGTATTAGAGAGATGTCCCCATATGTAGGTTTTACCTTGATAGGTAGATTAGAGGAGATGTCCCCATATATAGGTGTTTTACCTTGATAGGTAGTTTAGAGGAGATGTCCCCATATGTAGGTGTTTTACCTTGATAGGTAGATTAGAGGAGATGTCCCCATATATAGGTGTTTTACCTTGATAGGGTGTTAGAGGAGATGTCCCCATATGTAGGTGTTTTACCTTGAGGTAGATTAGAGGAGATGTCCCCATATGTAGGTGTTTTACCTTGAGAGTAGATTAGAGGAGATGTCCCATATGTAGGTGTTTTACCTTGATAGGTAGATTAGAGGAGATGTCCCCATATGTAGGGTGTTTTACCTTGATAGGTAGATTAGAGGAGATGTCACCATATATAGGTGTTTTACCTTGATAGGTAGATTAGAGGAAATGTCCCATATATAGGTGTTTTACCTTGATAGGAGTTTAGAGGAGATGTCCCCATATGTAGGTGTTTTACCTGATAGGTAGATTAGAGGAGATGTCCCCATATGTAGGTGTTTTACCTTGATAGGTAGATTAGAGGAGATGTCCCATATGTAGGTGTGTTTTTACCTTGATAGGTAGATTAGAGGAGATGTCCACATATATAGGTGTTTTACCTTGATAGGTAGATTAGAGGAGATGTCCCCATATGTAGGTGTTTTACCTTGATAGGTAGATTAGAGGAGATGTCCCCATATGTAGGTGTTTTACCTTGATAGGTAGTTTAGAGGAGATTTCCCCATATGTAGGTGTTTACCTTGATAGGTAGATTAGAGGAGATGTCCCCATATGTAGTGTGTTTACCTTGATAGGTAGATTAGAGAGATGTCCCATATGTAGGTGTGTTTTACCTTGATAGGTAGATTAGAGGAGATGTCCCCAATATAGGTGTTTTACCTTGATAGGAGATTAGAGGAGATGCCCCATATATAGGTTGTTTTACCTGATAGGTAAGATTAGAGGAGATGTCCCATATGTAGGTGTTTTACCTTGATAGGTAGATTAGAGGAGATGTCCCCATATGTAGGTGTTTTACCTTGATAGGTAGATTAGAGGAGATGTCCCAATATGTAGGTGTTTTACCTTGATAGGTAGATTAGAGGAGATGTCCCCATATGTAGGTGTGTTTTACCTTGATAGGTAGATTAGAGGAGATGTCCCCATATGTAGGTGTTTTACCTTGATAGGTAGATTAGAGGAGATGTCCCCATATGTAGGTGTTTTACCTTGATAGGTAGTTTAGAGGAGATGTCCCATATGTAGGTGTTTTACCTTGATAGGTGATTAGAGGAGATGTCCCCATATTAGGTGTTTTACCTGATAGGTGAGTTAGAGGAGATGTCCCCATAGTAGGTGTTTACCTTGATAGGTAGATTAGAGGAGAGTCCCATAATGTAGGTGGGTTTACCTGATAGGTAGATTAGAGGAAATGTCCCATTGTAGGTGTGTTTTACCTTGATAGGTAGATTAGAGGAGATGTCCCATATGTAGGGGTGTTTACCTTGATAGGTAGATTAGAGGAGATGTCCCCATATGTAGTAGTGTGTGTTTTACCTTGATAGGTAGATTAGAGGAGATGTCCCCCTATGTAGGTGTGTTACCTTGATAGGTAGAGTAGAGGAGATGTCCCCATATGTAGGTGTGTTTACCTTGATAGGTAGATTAGAGGAGATGTCCCCATATGTAGGTGGGTTTACCTTGATAGGTAGATTAGAGGAATGTCCCCATAGTAGGTGTTGTTTTACCTTGATAGGTGAGAGTAGAGGAGATGTCCCATATGTAGGTGTGTTTACCTTGATAGGTAGATTAGAGGAGATTTCCCATATGTAGGTGTGTTTTACCTTGATGGTAGATTAGAGGAGTGTCCCCCTATGTAGTGTTTACCTTTATAGGTAGATAGAGGAGAGTCCCCATATGTGGTGTGTTTTACCCTGATAGGTAGATTAGAGGAGATGTCCCCATATGTAGTGTGTGTTTACCTTGATAGGTAGATTAGAGGAGATGTCCCCATATGTAGGTTGTTTTACCTTGATAGGTAGATTAGAGGAGATGTCCCCATATGTAGGTGTTTTACCTTGATAGGTAGATTAGAGGAGATGTCCCATATGAGGTGTTTTACTTGATAGGTTAGATTAGAGGAGATGTCCCATATGTAGTGTGTTTACCTTGATAGGTAGATTAGGAGATGTCCCATATGTAGGTGTGTTTACCTGATAGGTAGATTAGAGGAGATGTCCCCATATGTAGGTGTGTTTTACCTTTATAGGTAGTTAGAGGAAGTCCCCATATGTAGTGTGTGTTTTACCTTGATAGGTAGATAGAGGAGATGTCCCCATATGTTAGTGTGGTTTTACTTGATAGGTAGATTAGAGGAGATGTCCCCTATGTAGGTGTGTTACCTTTATAGGTAGATTAGAGGAGATGTCCCAATAGTAGGTGTGTTTACTTGATAGGTAGATTAGAAGGAGATTCCCCTATGTAGGTGTGTTTACCTTGATAGGTAGATTAGAGGAGATGTCCCCATTGTAGGTGTGTTTACCTTGATAGGTAGATTAGGGGATGTCCCCATATGTAGGTGTGTTTACCTTTATAGGTAGATTAGAGGAGATGTCCCCATATGTAGGTTGTTTTTACCTTGATAGGTAGATTAGAGGAGATGTCCCCATATGTAGGTGTGTTTACCTGATAGGTAGATTAGAGGAGATTGTCCCCATATGTAGGTGGTTTTACCTGATAGGTAGATTAGAGGAGATGTCCCATATGTAGGTGTGTTTTACCTTGATAGGTAGATTAGAGGAGATGTCCCCATTATATAGGGTTTTACCTGTTAGGTAGATTAGAGGAGATGTCCCCATATGTAGGTGTGTTTTACCTTGATAGGTAGATTAGAGGAGATGTCCCCATATATAGGTGTTTTACCTTGATAGGTAGTTTAGAGGAGATGTCCCCATATGAGGTGGTGTTTACCTTGATAGGTAGTTAGAGGAGAGATGTCCCCATATGTAGGTGTTTTACCTTGATAGGTAGATTAGAGGAGATGTCCCCATATGTAGGTGTTTTACCTGATAGGTAGTTAGAGGAGATGTCCCCATATGTAGGTGTTTTACCTTGATAGGTAGATTAGAGGAGATGTCCCCATATAGGTGTGTACCTTGATAGGTAGTTAGAGGAGATGTCCCATATATAGGTGTTTACCTTGATAGGTAGATAGAGGAGATGTCCCATATTATAGGTGTGTTACCTTGAGAGTAGGTAGTTTAGAGGGATGTCCCCATATATAGGTGTTTACCTTGATAGGTAGATTAGAGGAGATGTCCACATATATAGGTGTTTTACCTTGATAGGTAGATTAGAGGAGATGTCCACATATATAGGTGTTTTACCTTGACAGGTAGTTTAGAGGAGATGTCCCCATATGTGGTTTTACCTTGATAGGTAGATAGAGGAGATGTCCCATATGTAGGTGTTTTACCTTAATAGGTAGATTAAAGGAGATGTCCCCATATATAGGTGTTTCCTTGATAGGTGTTTAGAGGAGATGTCCCCATATGTGTTGTTTACCTTGATATGATATTAGAGGAGATGTCCCATATATAGGTGTTTTACCTTGATAGGTAGATTAGAGGAGATGTCCCATATATAGGTGGTTTTACCTTGATAGGTAGTTAGAGGAGATGTCCCCATATGTAGGTGTTTTACCTTGATAGGTATTAGAGGAGAAGTCCCCATATGTAGGTGTTTTACCTTGGTAGGTAGATTAGAGGAGATGTCCCATATTAGGTGTGTTACCTTGATAGGTAGATTAGAGGAGATGTCCCATATATGGTGGTTTACCTTGATAGGTAGATTAGAGGAGATGTCCCATATTAGGTGTTTTACCTTGACAGGTAGTTTAGAGGAGATGTCACCATATGTGGGTGTTTTACCTTGATAGGTAGATTAGAGGAGATGTCCCCATATATAGGTGTTTTACCTTGATAGGTAGTTTAGAGGAGATGTCCCCATATGTAGGTTTTACCTTGATAGGTAGATTAGAGGAGATGTCCCCATATGTAGGTGTTTACCTTATAGGTAGATTAGAGGAGATGTCCCCATATATAGGTGTTTCCCTGATAGGTGTTAGAGGAGATGTCCCCATATGTAGGTGTGTTTTACCTTGATAGGTAGATTAGAGGAGATGTCCCCATATATAGGTGTTTTACCTTGATAGGTAGATTAGAGAAGATGTCCCCATATGTAGGTGTTTTACTTTGATAGGTAGATTAGAGGAGATGTCCCCATATGTAGGTGTTTTACTTTGATAGGTAGATTAGAGGAGATGTCCCCATATGTAGGTGTTTTACCTTGATAGGTAGTTTAGAGGAGATGTCCCCATATATAGGTGTTTTACCTTGATAGGTAGATTAGAGGAGATGTCTATTTATTGTCTAGGTGACCCTTAAAGGGCATGTCCACTCATAAAACAAAAAACGGGTGACTTGTCAGTTATCTTCCCGCAACCCCAACTGCTATTTTTACCAGGTTATTACATGTTTTGTAACTAGATATTTAATAAGTTCTATTCCTTTCTAGCAAAGGTATCTGCCTCCTCCCTCTGCTCAATGAGCTTTTTATAGGATTGAGCATGTGCAGAGAAGGCAGTAAGAGAAACAGCAGTCACTCATAGGTTGTGATGTCAGTTGTTCAGCCTTGATTGACTGCATGGGGGGAGTGGCCAGCTTACTCAGCCAGAATGGGGATAATAATTATCCTTAAATATCTGGTTAGTAATGCAGGTTATAAAGTGCAAAATAGATCAGTTGGGGTTGGGGGCAAGTAACTGACAATTGACCATTTTTTTGTTGAACATTCCCTTTAAACGCATCGCAAAAGCCAGATGGTGAAAACACACCTATACACAATGGATATGTGGATACAGAGGCAGAAATAATCCCATTCCAATGTTCTGTTCCATAAAGTAGTAAAATACTAACACACACAGCACTTACTTGCATATGGAGAATTAGCAGTGGAGCCATTGAGGAAACTTGGAGACCCCGGAACCCCCAGACTGGTCATTCCAGCCCCTCCATATCCATTCATGCTGGAAGTGATTGTGTTGTAATTGGACTGTTGAGGGGTGGAGCTTGGCACGTAACCTCGTGGGGAAACGCTACTTGTGTTCCTGCTGTAACCTGGGGAAAAACAATGGAGTTCAACCCAAAATCTGTTATTTGTCCTGGTTAAAGAGCAGTACAAAAACACCCAGACATTTATTTATTCTTTAAAGGAGAACTAAACCCCCAAATATTACATTTGATGTAAGATAACGCAGCCATCCAGCACCCAGGATTGCTGCCTTACATTTTCCAAAAGGTAACATTTAACCTTTGTTCTGGAGCTGAAATTATGTCACACGGCCCAGTTCTCCTTGAATCCAAAATCCACTGCTAGGCATGAGAAGGAGCCTGAAGGTAAGAAAACAAACTAATTTAATACTTTTTGCTTTAGTTCTCCATTAAAAATTAAACCATCCAAGAGATGCCAGAAAACGGTTGTGGTGGAAGGTCCATAAGAGAAGAATAACCTTTTATTATTATATGAATCCTGAATAGCCCGAACCAAGGCATCATGGTGATCTACCATTAAAGGGCATGTGGATGACTTGTCAGTTATCTGTCTGCAACCCCAACTGCTATTTTACCAGTTTATTACATGGATTTGTAACTAGATATTTAATCATAAGTTCTATTTCTTTCTGGAAAAGGTACATGACACTTTTCTTCAGCTCAATGAGCTTTTTTACAAGCTTGAGCGTGTGCAGAGGAGGCAGCAGGAGAAACAGCAGTCAATCATTGGTTGTGATGTCAGTTGTTCAGCCTTGATTGACTGCATGGAGGGAGGGG
Organism: Hymenochirus boettgeri; assembly: GCA_019447015.1. Taxonomy (NCBI): domain Eukaryota; kingdom Metazoa; phylum Chordata; class Amphibia; order Anura; family Pipidae; genus Hymenochirus; species Hymenochirus boettgeri. The sequence goes on from CM033469.1 coordinate 19,281,255, forward strand.
CCAGCTTACTCTGTCAGAATGGGGACAATAATTATCCTTAAATATCTGGTTAGTAATGTAAGTAATAAAGTGCAAAATATATCAGTTGGGGTTGGGGGCAAGTAACTGACAATTAACCAGTAGAAGCCACCAGAATATACAAAAACTGGATGTTGCCAAGTCGATATCTAAACACAGACTGGAGCCATTCCGCACATCACTTCCCAAACGGTGATATTAATTGAAATATTAGATGAACTTTGCTGACACTGCAAGGTACATGTACCAGGTGGAACTGTACAAATATGTAGCCAATCAGAATTAGATTATTTTATTCTTATGGGCTGTTGAACTGTTACTGTTTAGCAACTCAAAAACCATAAAAATATATTTTTATACATTTATATTCCCCTTTTAAACATGTACCCAGTGCAGCTATAATTTATAACATATGCCACTCAATCATACCCTGCACATGCCTCTAAATCATACAACTTTATTCTAACTCAACTCTGCCCCAACTCTACAATCCAAACCCTACAATCTGACCCATCTAATAACCATAGCCTAGTAACCAAATTAAGCAAATAATCTGCTATGCAGTTTTGCCAACCCCACCCCTGATTATTAAAACAACCAATCAGTGAAGCTTAAAACTTCTCAACAGAAAAAATGTGTTGATCAGTGCTGCATATTACAAATAAAGTGCTATTTTTTTTTTTTCCAAAAACACCAGAGCATTGTTCTAGAGGTTTCTGCTTCTGGAACCATAATTTCACTTAAATAAACATCATAATGCACCAAAATCAACAGAGCCCATGTAACATACTGTAGATGTCTCAGTTCCTCCTGATAGAAAGCAATACAACAAACTAACCATGTTTAGTTACTTAACTATATCTAATTAAACATGCTCAGGGCCGTGCCATGTGCCTTATATCTAATTTACGTTCATTGCTTGATCATATCCTGCTTAAACACCGGTGATGAGGTCTATGAACATTATGTACAGTAGAAAGACTTCTGTGCCATTGTCATTTCCACCTTGATTATTTGCAGATGCCACATTATTGGAACTAACAATAAATCTATCCAGTTTACAAGCTCACCTTGTTCAGATGCTTGGGAGACTTCAGCAATGTTGATAGCCAATTGGCTGCCAAAGGAGTTGACTCCCATCATGCCTGAGTGGGGGTGATTGGCTGCCAGTGAGGATAGTTGGTTGGAGTTTCGGGGGACACTGTACAAAGCTTCAGCAATGTCTGCAGCTCGCTTTAGGACGATGTCCTACAAGAAAGGTAACATCTGAATTTTGTGCATTGCATTCACTATGGTGGTATATTAATAAAATGACACACACATTGAAGATCAATCTAAGCTAGGAATCAGGAAGGGTGATGATTCTACCATGCTAGCTAGAAGAGAAGGTTACCTGATTATTGTGTGGCATTCCGTACAGAGCCTCCACCAGATCTGCAGCCCTTTTCAGTAAGACCTCCTGTGGGAGATGAGACATGATGAGACTTCAACAAATTGAAATGATGGTGGGTCATATTAAAAGAAGAAAACACCAGAACTCATACGGATGCACCAAACTGTAATTTTGATCTACTACTACTCATTAAACCCCATTCCCAAGCACCTTCTGTTTAATGAAACATCAATCAAATAATGTTTACAAAGAATACAACAAAATGGCCTCTTTCTCGCAGGGCCCCTTTAGCAGCCTATAGAGTGCTGCCCCATCACCAGCCAATGTGATCTTACAGAATGAAGATGTCACCATTTCCAATTTAGCAGCCATATTAGATATTCCCTAAATTTAAAAACTCAGTGTGCTGAGAAAGAACGTTAGTCCGAAACATGTAGCACACATTTTGTTAGTTTAAATAAAACCCACAGCTTTTAGTCTGTGCCTTTCATATGCTACACTTGTTACTTTACTTACTTGTATATTAAAAACTCACATCATGTTCCTTCCCCTGTGATAAGACAAGGGAACCCTGTATAGCCTTCATCAACCAATGGGCTAGACTAGAACATCCTCTTGGTAGTTTACTAGTAGGAGGGGCAAGCTGTCTGTCTTTAAAGGTGTATAAAGTTATTTTCAAAAAATGGTAAAATGAAAAGTACTTGGGGCAGGGAGGTAGGATTAGTACTTTCTACCTCCCAATATCATTTCAATGAGTAGCGGAAGCACAAAAAAACTGCTTTTGCCAGACTGAGTGCTTCAGCACTATCTTTAATACAGCAAGGCCCATGGTACTAACCTGGCAGAGGAATACTGTATATTCTGTAGCTCCTCAACAAAACATTATTGGGAGGTAGGGATAATCAAATCTTCCTCCCTGTCCCAGGTACTTTTCATTTTTAAGAAGTTAATTTTTACAATATAGCTGTCCTTTAACTTGAAGAATAGACAAAGATAGAACGATTATGGTGGTTCCCCCTGATTTATGTAGCCCTCCAACCTCTATTTTTACTAGAAAAATCTGTTTAAAAAAAGAACCGACGTGAAGGACTCAATAAAGGTCAAAGATTCTCTCCGAACAGCAAGTCCACTGAACCAAGGAAATAATCTTCTCTTCCTGCACACAAGCTCCTAGGAGCTCAATGGAACATCCTAAATTCCTCATCCTAAACCTCCCAAGGCACCCCACAGGATACACAGAGGTGAACGCTTGGGTTACAGTTCATTTGGAACCTGGAACATTCTCTCTCGCTCCAACTCTAAGTTAAAATCTTATGTGACTTTTATTGTTGAAATTGTAAAAACAAACCACTACAGAACACGTTATTTTCCTTAATAGCAGGTTAAATATCTATATGAGGCAGCATAGGCTGAGATTTAAGGTGGCAAAGTTGAAAAGGGGGAGCGTGTAGTGAGGGTCCAGTCCAGTTTATGGAACCACACACATTTAACTACTCAGCATCCCTGATCCTAACCTTATTGTTCTATAAAATGCCCTGGGGCTAAGACACACCCCTTTCAAAATATGGATGAGCCTGGGGAGTTGGGGTAACATTACATTGTTTTTCTCCTTCCTGCCCATCAGGGGAACTGGACATATACAGACCAGGAAATTTGTCTGCCTGGCCAGTGTGTTTGTGTGTAAGGTAAGGGGACCCCCACCAGATATAAGATATGGATGAGACTGACAGTTAGTAGATTTCTTTGTCTCTGCCATTGTATCATACAAACTGAGTTGTCCATTAAAATTCCCCTAAAATCCTCAGTTGGATCAGTTCAGGAGATCCCAGACCTGCTAATAATATATGAATATTGAATCCCTTTCATACTAACATAGGAAGGAATTACTGGAGTGCACATTCCGTGGCCTCTTGACAGCAGGAACGCCTCTTGCCCAGTAACTGGCCAATCAGAATCAGTATTGGACACTTGTAAGCTATTTCTTAGCTGGGTCCAATTAGAAAGTTATTGTAGCCTGAAGAAGTTTATGGCGCAGTCACACTGAGTTTTTATAAAGTACAATCCAGGTGACAGAGTTATTTAGTAATAAATCTTTTCCTGTTAGTAGACAAGTATTATTGCTTTCCCCAGGCAGGAATGCCAAACACAATCCACCCACACATACTACTAAAGTGAACCATACACATTGGATGGTGCACCTGATCGAGGAGCGGAAGATAATTCAAACAGGTCCTATCCGCTTTTGTTTTTTAGGCTGCCCAATATTGCTGGGTTAATCTATTGAACAGACAACACATGCCAATTAAATTGTCCTGTGTATGCCAGGTTGTCCCTATTGTCCTTATTGGTAGGATATTAATTGCTTTACTTCACCACATCTACGGTAGCTCAGTGTTCTCTAACCTTCTGGAAACTGCTGAAATCCAATTCTCAGAGACCTTCTCTTTGTCCAATACATCATCGCTCTCCTGCTAGCATCTAGAATTCTCGTTTTGTTTGTCTGGTTTTCCCTGAAACCCCCTCCCCCTAGTTTCAGCTCTGCCTATTCTAATAAAGCAGAACTTAATTAAGATTATCAGAGATCAGGACATAATGAACACAAACATTCCTACAGATTTATCACAGTCTAGTCACGCACAGGCCAATATGTCAACCCAAATGATCACCTAGGTGGATATTTTGGATGGATCAGCTGAGTGATCGGTTGTGATGTCCAACATGACTGATAATTTCTGACCAATGTTTCATAATCCGATACTTTACTGATTATCCAACCAATGCACATGATTGCACTGAGGGATAGTTAAACGGCAATAGAGAGAAACGTTGTAGATAATGTGTCAAGGTTTGCATTCATTCAGGTCATGGTATATCTGTAATATTCATCCATCCAGGTCATGGTATATCTGTAATATTCATTCATCCAGGTCACGGTCTATCTGTAATATTCATCCATCCAGGTCATGGTATATCTGTAATATTCATCCATCCAGGTCATGGTATATCTGTAATATTCATTCATCCAGGTCATGGTCTAGCGTAATATTCATTCATCCAGGTATATGGTCATATCGTAATAGTCATCCATTCCAGGTCATGGTATATCTGTTAATTTCATTCATCCAGGCATGGTATATCTGTAATATTCATCCATCCAGGCATGGTATATCTGTAATATTCATCAACCAGGTCACGTATGATTCTGTAATATTCATTCATCCGGTCATGGTATATCTGTAATATTCATCCATCCAGGTCATGGTATATCTGTAATATTCATTCACCAGGTCATGGTATATCTGTAATTTCATTCACCAGGTCATGGTATATCGTAATATTCATCCATCCAGGTCATGGTAATCTGTAATATTCTCATCCAGGTAGGTATCGATATTCATTCTCCAGGTCATGGTATATCTGGAATATTCATCCATCAGGTCATGGTATATCTGTTATTCATCCATCCAGGTCATGGTATATCTGAATATTCATTCATCCAGGTCACGGTATATCTATAATATTCATTATCCAGGTCATGGTACATCTATAATATTCATTCATCCAGGTCATGGTATATCTGTAATATTCATTCCTTCAGGTATGGTAATCTAATTCATTTATCCAGTCTGGATATCTGCTATATTTATCCATCCAGGTCATGGTATCTGTAATATTCATCCATCCAGGTCATGCTATATCTGTATATTCATCATCCAGGTCACGGTATATCTATAATATTCATTATCCAGGTCATGGTAATCTATAATATTCATTCTCCAGGTCATGGTATATCTGTATATTCATTCAGGTCATGGTATATCTATATATTCATTTATCCAGGTCAGTGTACATCTATATATTCATTCATCCAGGTCATGGTATATCTGTAATATTCTTCATTCAGGTCATGGTATATCTATAATATTCATTTATCCAGGTATGGTACATCTATATATTCATTCATCCAGGTCATGGTATATCTGTAATATCATTCATTCAGGTCATGGATATCTATAATATTCATTATCCAGGTCATGGTATATCTGTAATATCATCCATCCAGGTCATGGTATATCTGTAATATCCATCCATCCAGATCATGGTATTTCTGTAATATTCATCCATCCAGGTCATGGTCTATCTGTAATACATTATCCAGGTCGTGGTCTATCTGTAATATTCATTCATCCAGGTCATGTTATATCTGTAATATTTCATTCAGGTCATGGTATATCTGTAATATTCATCCATCCAGGTTATGTCTATATGTAATATTCATCATCCAGGTCATGGTATCGTAATATTATTCATCCGGTCATGGTATATCTATAATATTCATTCATCCAGGTCATGGTATATCTGTAATATATTCATCCAGGTCATGGTATATCTGTAATATTCATCCATCCAGGTCATGGTATATCTGAATATTCATCCATCCAGGTCATGGTATATCTGTAATATTCATTCTCAGGTCATGGTATATCTATATATCATTTATCCAGGTCATGGATACTAGAATATCATCCTCCAGGTCATGGTATATCTGTAATATTCATTCATCGGTCATGGTATATCTATAATATTCATTATCCAGGTCATGGTAATCTGTAATATTCATCCATCAGGTCATGGTTATCTGTATATATTCATCCATCAGGTATTATATCGTAATATTCATTCATCCGGTCCGGTATATCTATAATATTCATTATCAGGTCATGGTACATCTATTAATATTCATTCATCCAGGTCATGGTATATCTGTAATATTCATTCACAGGTCATGGTTATCTATAATATTCATTTATCCAGGTCATGGTACATCTATAATATTATTCATCCATCAGGTCATGGTATATCTGTAATATTCATTCATTCAGGTCATGGTATATCTATAATATTCATTATCCAGGTCATGGTACATCTATAATATTCATCACCAGGTCATGGTATATCTGTAATATTCATTCATTCAGGTCATGGTATATCTAATATTCATTTACCAGGTCATGGTATTCTGTAATATTCATCCATCCAGGTCATGGTATATCTGTAATATCCATCCATCCAGATCATGGTATATCTGTAATATTCATCCATCAGGTCATGGTATCTGTAATATTCATCCATCAGGTCATGGTCTATCTGATAATTCATCATCCAGGTCAAGGTTATCTGTAATATTCATTCATCCAGGTCATGGTATATGAGTAATATTCATTCAATCAGGTCATGGTTATCTGTAATATTCATCCATCCAGGTCATGGTATATCTGTAATATTCATCCATCCAGGTCATGGTCTATCTGTAACATTCATTCATCCAGGTCATGGTATATCTATAATATTCATTCATCCAGGTCATGGTATATCTGTAATATTCATTCATCCAGGTCATGGTATATCTGTATATTCATCCATCCAGGTCATGGTATATCTGTATATTCATCCATCCAGGTCATGGTATATCTGTAATATTCATTCATTCAGGTCATGGTATATCTATATATTCATTTATCCAGGTCAGGTACATCTATAATATTCATCATCCAGGTCATGGTATATCTGTAATATTCATTCCTTCAGGTCATGGTATATCTATAATATTCATTATCCAGGTCATGGTATATCTGTAATATTCATCCATCCAGGTCATGGTCTACTGTAAATTCATTCATCCAGGTCATGCTATATCTGTAATATCATCATCCAGGTCACGGTATATCTATAATATCATTATCCAGGTCATGGTACATCTATAATATTCATTCATCAGGTCATGGTATATCTGTAATATTCATTCATCCAGGTCATGGTTATCTATAATATCATTATCAGGTCATGGTAATATCTATATTCATTCATCAGGTCATGGTATATCTAATTCATTCATTCAGGTCATGGTATATCTATAATATCATTTATCCAGGTCATGGTATATCTGATATTCATCATCAGGATGGTATATCTGTAATACCATCCATCCAGATCATGGTATCTGTAATATTCCATCCAGGTCATGGTCTATCTGTAATATTCATTCATCCAGGTCATGGCTATCTGTAATATTCATTCATCCAGGTCATGGATATCTGTAATATTCATTCATTCAGGTCATGGTATATCTGTAAATTCATCCATCCAGGTCATGGTATATCTGTAATATTCATCCATCCAGGTCATGGTCTATCTGTAATATTCATTCATCCAGGTCATGGTATATCATAATTTATTCATCCAGGTCATGATATCTGTAATATTCATCATCCAGGTCATGGTATATCTGTTAATATTCATCCCTCCAGTCATGGTATATCTGTAATATTCATCCATCCAGTCATGGTATATCTGTAATATTCATTCATCCAGGTCACGGTATATCTATAATATTCATTATCCAGGTCATGGTACATCTATAATATTCATTCATCCAGGTCATGGTATATCTGTATATCATTCATTCAGGTCATGGTATATCTATAATATTCATTTATCCGGTCATGGTATATCTGTAATATTCATCCATCCAGGTCATGGTCTATCTGTAATATTCACCATCCAGGTCACGGTATATCTTAATATTCATTATCCAGGTCATGGTACATTATAAATCATTATCCAGGTCATGGTATATCTGTAATATTCATTCTCAGGTCATGGGATATCTATAATATTCATTATCCAGGTCATGGTACATCTATAATATTCATTCATCCAGGTCATGGTATATCTGTAAATTCATTCATTCAGGTCATGGTATATCTGTAATATTCATTTATCCAGGTCATGGTAATCTAATATCATTCATCCAGGTTGGTATATCTGTAATATTCATTCATCAGGTCATTGTATATCTATAATATTCATTTAATCCAGGTCATGGTATATCTGTAATATTCATCCATCAGGTCATGGTATATCTGTAATATTCATCCATCCAGTCATGGTATATCTGTAATATTCATCCATCCAGGTCATGGTATATCTGTAATATTCATTCATCCAGGTCTGGTCTATCTGTAATATTCATTCATCCAGGTCATGGTATATCTGAATATTTCATCATTAGGTCATGGTATATCGTAATATTCATCCATACCAGGTCATGGTAATCTGTAATATTCATCATCCAGGTCATGGTTATCTGTAATATTCATCATCCAGGTCATGGGTATATCTTTAATATTCATTCATCCAGGTCATGGATATCTGTAATATTCATTCATCCAGGTCATGGTATATCGTAATATTCATTCCATCCAGGTCATGGTATATCTGTAATATTCATCCATCAGGTCATGGTATATCTGTAATATTCATTCATTCAGGTCATGGTTATCTTAATATTCATATCCAGGTCATGGTACATATATCATATTCATTCATCAGGTCATGGTAATCTGTAATATTCATTCATTCAGGTCATGGTATATCTATAATATTCATTTATCCAGGTCATGGTATATCTGTAATATTATCCATCCAGGTCATGGTCTATCTGTAATATTCATCCATCCAGGCATGCTATTCTGTAATATTCATTCATCAGGTCAGGTATATCTATAATATTCATTATCCAGGTATGGTATATCTGTAATATTCATTCATCCAGGTCATGGTATATCGTAATATTCATCATTCAGGTCATGGTATATCTATAATATTCATTTATCCAGGTCATGGTTACATCTATAATATTCATTCATCCAGGTCATGGTATATCTGTAATATTCATTCATCAGTCATGTTATCTAAATTCATTATCCAGGTCATGGTACATCTATAATATTCATTCATCCAGGTCATGGTATATCTTGTAATATCATTCATTCAGGTCAGGTAATCTATATATTCATTTATCAGGCATGGTATATCTGTAATATTCATCATCCAGGTCATGGATATCGTAATATTCCATCCAGTCATGGTATTCTCTGTAATATTTCATCCATCCAGGTCATGGTCATCTGTAATATTCATTCATCCAGGTCAGGTCTATCTGTATTCATTATCCAGGTCATGGTATATCTGTAATATTCATTCATTCAGGTCATGGATTCTGTAAATTCATCCATCCAGGTCATGGTATATCGTAATATTCATCCATCCAGGTCATGGTCTATCTGTATATTCATTCATCCAGGTCATGGTAATCTATAATATTCATTCATCCAGGTCATGGTAATCTGTATATTCATTCCTCCAGGTTGGTATTCGTAATATTCATCCATCAGTCATGGTATATCTGTATAATTCATCCATCCAGGTCTGGTATATCTGTATATTCATTCCTCGGTCATGGTATATCTGTAATATTCATCCATCCCGGTCATGTATATCTGTATATCTTCATTCCAGGTCATGGTATCTTGTATTTCATTCCTCCAGGTCATGGTATATCGTAATATTAATCCTCCAGGTCAGGATATCTATAATATTCATTCATCCAGGTCAGGTATATCTGTAATATCATTCCATCCAGGTCATGGTATATCTGTAATATTCATCCATCCAGGTCATGGTATATCTGTAATATTCATCCATCCAGGTCATGGTATCTGTAATATTATTCATCCAGGTCATGGGTATCTGTAATATTCATTCATCCAGGTCATGGTATATCTGTAATATTCATTCATTCAGGTCATGGTATATCTGTAATATTCATCCATCCAGTCATGGTATATCTGTAATATTCATCCATCCAGGTCATGGTCTATCTGTAACATCATTCATCCAGGTCATGGTAATCTAGAATATCAATCATCCAGGTCATGGTATATCTGTAATATTCATTCATCCAGGTCATGGGTATATCTGTAATATTCATCCATCCAGGTCATGGTATATCTGTAATATTCATCCATCCAGGTCATGGTTATCTGTAATATTCAATTCATCGGTCATGGTATATCTAATATCATTTTATCAGGTCATGGTACATCTATAATGTTCATTCATCCAGGTCATGGTATATCTGTAATATTCACTTCATTCAGGTCATGGTATACTATAATATTCATTTATCCAGGTCATGGGATATCTGTAATATTCATCCATCCAGGTCATGGTCATCTGTAATATTCATCCATCCAGGTCATGCTATATCTGAATATTCATTCATCCAGGTCAGTGTAATCTATAATATTCATTTATCCAGGTCATGGTACATCTATAATATTCATTCATCCAGGTCATGGTATATCTGTAATATTCACATTCAGGCCATGGTATATCTATAATATTCATTTATCCAGGTCATGGTAATCTAATATTCATTCATCCAGGTCATGGTATATCTGTAATATTCATTCATTCAGGTATGGGTTAGAGCTATAATATTATTTTATCCAGGTCATGGTATATCTGTAATATCATCCATCCAGGTCATGGTTAATCTGTAATATTCATCCATCCAGATCATGGTATATCTGTAATATCATCCATCAGGTCCTGGTCTATCTGTTAATTCATTCATCCAGTCATGGTCTATCTGTAATATTCATCATCCAGGTCATGGTATATCTGTAATATTCATTCATCCAGGTCATGGTATATCGTAATATTTCTTCATCCAGGTCATGGTATATCTGTAATATTCTCATCCAGTCATGGATATCTGTAATATTCATTCATCCAGGGTCATGGTATATCTTATAATTTCATTCATCAGGTCATGGTATATCGTAATATTCATTCATCCAGGTCATGGTATATCTAATATTCATCCATCCAGGTCATGGTATATCTGTAATATTCATCCATCCAGGTCATGGTATATCTGTAATATTCATTCATCCGGTCATGGTATCTGTAATATTCATATCAGGTCATGGTATATCTGTAATATTCATTCATCCAGGTCATGGTATCTGTAATATAATCATCCAGGTCATGGTATATCTGTAATATTCATCATCCAGGTCATGGTATATCATAATATTCATTCCCAGGTCATGGTATATCTGTAATATCATCACCAGGTCATGTTCTGTAAATTCATCCAGGTCATGGTATATCTGTAATATTCATCATCCAGGTCATGGTATATCTGTAATATTATCATTACAGGTCAGGGTATATCTATATATTCATTCATCCAGGTCATGGTATATCTTTAATATTCATTCATCCAGGTCATGGTATATCTGTAAATTCATTCATCCAGGTCATGGTATATCTGTAATATTCATTAATCCAGGTCAGGTATATCTGTAATATTCATTCATCCAGGTCATGGTTTTCTGTAATATTCATCATCCAGGTCATGGTATATCTGTAATTTCATTCATCCAGGTCATGGTATATCTGTAATATTCATTCACCAGGTCATGGTATATCTGTAATATTCATTCATCAGGTCATGGTTATATCTGTAATATTCATCCATCCAGGTATGGTATACTGTAATATTCATTCATCCAGGTCAAGGTATATCTGTAAATTCATTCATCCAGGTCATGGTTTATATGTAATATTCATCATCCAGGTCATGGTATATCTGTAATATTCATCATCAGGTCATGGTAATCTGTAATATCATTCATCAGGTCATGGTATATCTGTAATATTCATTCATCCAGGTCATGGTATATCTGTAATATTCATTCATCCAGGTCATGGGATATCTGTAATATTCATTCATCCAGGTCATGGTATATCTGTAATATTCATTCATCCAGGTCATGGTTTATCTGAATATTCAATCATCAGAGTCATGGTATATCTGTAATATCCATTCATCCAGGTCATGGTATATCTGTAATATTCATTCATCCAGGTATGGTTTATCTGTAATATTCATCATCCAGGTCATGGTATATCTGTAATATCATTCATCCAGGTCATGGTATATCTGTAATATTCATTCATCCAGGTCATGGTATATCTGTAATTCATTCATCCAGGTCATGGTATATCTGTAATATTATCCATCCAGGTCATGGTTATCTGTAATATTCTTCATCCAGGTCATGGTATATCTGTAATATTCATCATCCAGGTCATGGGATATCTGTAATATTCATTCATCCAGGTCATGGTATATCTGTAATATCATCATCCAGGTCAGGTTATATCTGTAATATTCATCCATCCAGGTCATGGATAATCTATAATATTCATCATCCAGGTCATTTTGGTATATCTGTAATATTCATCCATCCAGGTCACGGTATATTCTGTAATATCATCATCCAGGTCAGGTCTATCGTATATTCTCACCAGGTCATGGTATATCTGTAATATTCATTCATCCAGGTCATGGTATATTGATAATTCATTCATCCAGGTCATGAATATCTGTAATATTCATTCATCCAGGTCATGGTCTATCTTTAATATTCTTCATCAGGTCATGTATATCTGTAATATTCATTCATCAGGTCCACTGGTCATTCGTAATATTCTTCAATCCATGTCATGGTCTATCTGTAATATCCATTCATCCAGGTCATGGTATATCTGTAATATTCATTCATCCAGGGCATGGCTATATATCTGTAATATTCATCCCAGGTCAGTGGATATCTGTAATATTCATTCATCCGGTCATGCGTATATCTGTAATTTCATCCATCCAGGTCATGGTATATCTGTAATATTCATCACCAGGTCATGGTATATCTGTAATTTCATTCACCAGGTCATGGTATATCGTAATATTCATCCATCCAGGTCATGGTAATCTGTAATATTTCATTCAGTATGGTAATCGGAATATTCATTCTCCAGGTCATGGTATATCTGGAATATTCATCCATCAGGTCATGGTATATCTGTATATTCATCCATCCAGGTCATGGTATATCTGTAATATTCATTCATCCAGGTCAGGTATACTATAATATTCATTCATCCAGGTCATGGTAATCTATAATATTCATTCATCCAGGTCATGGTTATCTGTAATATTCATTCTCAGGTATGGTATATCTGAATTCATTTATCCAGTCTGGATATCTGCTATATTATCCATCCAGGTCATGGTATCTGTAATATTCATCCATCCAGGTCATGCTATATCGTATATTCATCATCCAGGTCACGGTATATCTATAATATTCATTATCCAGGTCATGGTACATCTATAATATTCATTCATCCAGGTCATGGTATATCTGTATATTCATTCAGGTCATGGTATATCTATATATTCATTTATCCAGGTCAGTGACATCTATATATTCATTCATCCAGGTCATGGTATATCTGTAATATTCTTCATTCAGGTCATGGTATATCATAATATTCATTTATCCAGGTATGGTACATCTATATATTCATTCATCCAGGTCATGGTATATCTTGTAATATTCATTCATTCAGGTCATGGGATATCTATAATATTCATTATCCAGGTCATGGTATATCTGTAATATTCATCCATCCAGGTCATGGTATATCTGTAATATCCATCCATCCAGATCATGGTATTTCTGTAATATTCATCCATCCAGGTCATGGTCTATCTGTATACATCTATCCAGGTCTGGTCTATCTGTAATATTCATTCATCCAGGTCATGGTATATCTGTAATATTTCATTCAGGTCATGGTATATCTGTAATATTCATCCATCCAGGTTATGTCTATATGTAATATTCATCATCCAGGTCATGGTATCGTAATATTATTCATCCCGGTCATGGTATATCTATAATATTCATTCATCCAGGTCATGGTATATCTGTAATATATTCATCCAGGTCATGGTATATCTGTAATATTCATCCATCCAGGTCATGGTATATCTGAATATTCATCCATCCAGGTCATGGTATATCTGTAATATTCATTCTCAGGTCATGGTATATCTATAATCATTTATCCAGGTCATGGATACTTAGAATATCATCCTCCAGGTCATGGTATATCTGTAATATTCATTCATCGGTCATGGTATATCTATAATATTCATTCATCCAGGTCATGGTAATCTGTAATATTCATCCATCCAGGTCATGGTTATCTGTATATATTTCATCCATCAGGTATTATATCGAATATTCATTCATCCGGTCCGGTTATATCTATAATATTCATTATCAGGTCATGGTAATCTATTAAATTCATTCATCCAGGTCATGGTATTCTGTAATATTCATTCACAGCAGTCATGGTTATCTATAATATTCATTTATCCAGGTCATGGTACATCTATAATATTATTCATCCAGGTCATGGTATATCTGTAATATTCATTCATTCAGGTCATGGTATATCTATAATATTCATTATCCAGGTCATGGTACATCATAATATTCATAACCAGGTCATGGTATATCTGTAATATTCATTCATTCAGGTCATGGTATATCTAATATTCATTTACCAGGTCATGGTATTCTGTAATATTCATCCATCCAGGTCATGGTATATCTGTAATATCCATCCATCCAGATCATGGTATATCTGTAATATTCATCCATCAGGTCATGGTTATCTGTAATATTCTCCATCAGGTCATGGTCTATCTGATATTCATCATCCAGGTACAGGTATATCTGTAATATTCATTCATCCAGGTCATGGTATATGTAATATTCATTCAATCAGGTCATGGTTATCTGTAATATTCATCCATCCAGGTCATGGTATATCTGTAATATTCATCCATCCAGGTCATGGTCTATCTGTAACATTCATTCATCCAGGTCATGGTATATCTATAATATTCCTTCATCAGGTCATGGTATATCTGTAATATTCATTCATCCAGGTCATGGTATATCTGTATATTCATCCATCCAGGTCATGGTATATCTGTATATTCATCCATCCAGGTCATGGTATATCTGTAATATTCATTCATTCAGGTCATGGTAATCTATATATTCATTTATCCAGGTCAGGTAAATCTATAATATTCATCATCCAGGTCATGGTATATCTGTAATATTCATTCCTTCAGGTCATGGTATATCTATAATATTCATTATCCAGGTCATGGTATATCTGAATATTCATCCATCCAGGTCATGGTCTACTGTAAATTCATTCATCCAGGTCATGCTATATCTGTAATATCATCATCCAGGTCACGGTATATCTATAATATCATTATCCAGGTCATGGTACATCTATAATATTCATTCATCAGGTCATGGTATATCTGTAATATTCATTCATCAGGCATGGTTATCTATAATATCATTATCAGGTCATGTACATATCTATATTCATTCATCAGGTCATGGTATATCTAATTCATTCATTCAGGTCATGGTATATCTATAATATTCATTTATCCAGGTCATGGTATATCTGATATTCATCATCAGGATATGGATATATCTGTAATACCATCCATCCAGATCATGGTATCTGTAATATTCATCCATCCAGGTCATGGTCTATCTGTAATATTCATTCATCCAGGTCATGGTCTATCTGTAATATTCATTCATCCAGGTCATGGTATATCTGTAATATTCATTCATTCAGGTCATGGTATATCTGTAATATTCATCCATCCAGGTCATGGTATATCTGTAATATTCATCCATCCAGGTCATGGTCTATCTGTAATATTCATTCATCCAGGTCATGGTATATCTATAATTTTCATTCATCCAGGTCATGGTATATCTGTAATATTCATTCATCCAGGTCATGGTATATCTGTTAATATTCATCCCTCCAGTCATGGTATATCTGTAATATTCATCCATCCAGTCATGGTATATCTGTAATATTCATTCATCCAGGTCACGGTATATCTATAATATTCATTATCCAGGTCATGGTACATCTATAATATTCATTCATCAGGTCATGGTATATCTGTATATCATTCATTCAGGTCATGGTATATCTATAATATTCATTTATCCAGGTCATGGTATATCTGTAATATTCATCCATCCAGGTCATGGTCTATCTGTAATATTCATCCATCCAGGTCACGGTATATCTATAATATTCATTTATCCAGGTCATGGTACATTATAATATCATTCATCCAGGTCATGGTATATCTGTAATATTCATTCTCAGGTCAGGTGATATCTATAATATTCATTTATCCAGGTCATGGTACATCTATAATATTCATTCATCCAGGTCATGGTATATCTGTAATATTCATTCATTCAGGTCATGGTATATCTGTAATATTCATTTATCCAGGTCATGGTACATCTAAATATTCATTCATCCAGGTCTGGTATATCTGTAATATTCATTCATTCAGGTCATGGTATATCTATAATATTCATTTATCCAGGTCATGGTATATCTGTAATATTCATCCATCCAGGTCATGGTATATCTGTAATATCCATCCATCCAGATCATGGTATATCTGTAATATTCATCCATCCAGGTCATGGTCTATCTGTAATATTCATTCATCCAGGTCGTGGTCTATCTGTAATATTCATTCATCCAGGTCATGGTATATCTGTATATTTCATCATTAGTCATGGTATATCGTAATATTCATCCATCCAGGTCATGGTATATCTGTAATATTCATCATCCAGGTCATGGTTATCTGTAATATTCATCATCCAGGTCATGGGTATATCTTATAATATTCATTCATCAGGTCATGGATATCTGTAATATTCATTCATCCAGGTCATGGTATATCTGTAATATTCATTCCATCAGGTCATGGTATATCTGTAATATTCATCCATCAGGTCATGGTATATCTGTAATATTCATTCATTCAGGTCATGGTTATCTATAATATTCATTATCCAGGTCATGGTACATATATATATTCATTCATCCAGGTCATGGTATATCTGTAATATTCATTCATTCAGGTCATGGTATATCTATAATATTCATTTATCCAGGTCATGGTATATCTGTAATATTCATCCATCCAGGTCATGGTCTATCTGTAATATTCATCCATCCAGGTCATGCTATATCTGTAATATTCATTCATCCAGGTCACGGTATATCTATAATATTCATTATCCAGGTATGGTAATCTATAATATTCATTCATCCAGGTCATGGTATATCTGTAATATTCATCATTCAGGTCATGGTATATCTATAATATTCATTTATCCAGGTCATGGTTACATCTATAATATTCATTCATCCAGGTCATGGTATATCTGTATATTCATTCATCAGTAGTTATCATAAATTCATTATCCAGGTCATGGTACATCTATAATATTCATTCATCCAGGTCATGGTATATCTGTATATCATTCATTCAGGTCAGGTAATCTATATATTCATTTATCAGGTCATGGTATATCTGTAATATTCATCCATCAGGTCATGGATATCTGTAATATCTCCATCCAGTCATGGTATATTCTGTAATATTCATCCATCCAGGTCATGGTCATCTGTAATATTCATTCATCCAGGTCAGGTCTATCTGTAATATTCATTATCCAGGTCATGGTATATCTGTGTAATATTCAATTCATTCAGGTCATGGATTCTGTAAATTCATCCATCCAGGTCATGGTATATCGTAATATTCATCCATCCAGGTCATGGTCTATCTGTATATTCATTCATCCAGGTCATGGTAATCTATAATATTCATTCATCCAGGTCATGGTAATCTGTATATTCATTCCTCCAGGTCCTGGTATTCGTAATATTCATCCATCAGTCATGGTATATCTGTATAATTCATCCATCCAGGTCCTGGTATATCTGTAATATTCATTCCTCGGGTCATGGTATATCTGTAATATTCATCCATCCCGGTCATGTATATCTGTATATCATTCATTCCAGGTCATGGATATCTTGTATATTCATTCCATCCAGGTCATGGTATATCGTAATATTATCCTCCAGGTCATGGATATCTATAATATTCATTCATCCAGGTCAGGTATATCTGTAATATCATTCATCCAGGTCATGGTATATCTGTAATATTCATCCATCCAGGTCATGGTATATCTGTATATTCATCCATCCAGGTCATGGTATCTGTAATATTATTCATCCAGGTCATGGTATCTGTAATATTCATTCATCCAGGTCATGGTATATCTGTAATATTCATTCATTCAGGTCATGGTATATCTGTAATATTCATCCATCCAGTCATGGTATATCTGTAATATTCATCCATCCAGGTCATGGTCTATCTGTAAAT
Source organism: Hymenochirus boettgeri (assembly GCA_019447015.1). Taxonomy (NCBI): domain Eukaryota; kingdom Metazoa; phylum Chordata; class Amphibia; order Anura; family Pipidae; genus Hymenochirus; species Hymenochirus boettgeri. The sequence continues at coordinate 19,299,767 of CM033469.1, forward strand.
CATTCATCCAGGTCATGGTAATCTAAATATATCATCCAGGTCATGGTATATCGTAATATTCATTCATCCAGGTCATGGGTTATATCTGTAATATTCATCCATCCAGGTCATGGTATATCTGTAATATTCATCCATCCAGGTCATGGTTTATCTGTAATATTCATTCATCGGTCATGGTATATCTAAAATCATTTTATCAGGTCATGGTACATCTATAATTTCATTCATCCAGGTCATGGTATATCTGTAATATTCCTTCATTCAGGTCATGGTATCTATAATATCATTTATCCAGGTCATGGTATATTCTGTAATATTCATCCATCCAGGTCATGGTCATCTGTAATATTCATCCATCCAGGTCATGCTATATCTGGAATATTCATTCATCCAGGTCACGGTGTATCTATAATATTTCATTTATCCAGGTCATGGTACATCTATAATATTCATTCATCCAGGTCATGGTATATCTGTAATATTCACATTCAGGCCATGGTATATCTATAATATTCATTTATCCAGGTCATGGTACATCTAAATATTCATTCATCCAGGTCATGGTATATCTGTAATATTCATTCATTCAGGTATGGGTTAGAGCTATAATATTATTTATCCAGGTCATGGTATATCTGTAATATTCATCCATCCGGTCATGGTATATCTGTAATATTCCATCCATCCAGATCATGGTATATCTGTAATATCATCCATCAGGTCTGGTCTATCTGTATAATTCATTCATCCAGTCATGGTCTATCTGTAATATTCATCATCCAGGTCATGGTATATCTGTAATATTCATTCATCAGGTCATGGTATATCGTAATATTTCTTCATCAGGTCATGGTATATCTGTAATATTCATCCATCCAGTCATGGTATCTGTAATATTCATTCATCCAGGTGCATGGTATATCTTATAATTTCATTCATCAGGTCATGGTATATCGTAATATTCATTCATCCAGGTCATGGTATATCTGAATATTCATCCATCCAGGTCATGGTATATCTGTAATATTCATCCATCCAGGTCATGGTATATCTGTAATATTCATTCATCCCGGTCATGGTATCTGTAATATTCATATCAGGTCATGTATATCTGTAATATTCATTCATCCGAGGTCATGGTATCTGTAATATCAATCATCCAGGTCATGGTATATCTTGTAATATTCATCCATCCAGGTCATGGTATATCATAATATTCATTCATCCAGGTCATGGTATATCTGTAATATCATCACCAGGTCATGTGTCTGTAAATTCATCCTACAGGTCATGGTATATCTGTAATATTCATTCATCCAGGTCATGGTATATTGTAATATTATCATACAGGTCAGGTATATCTATAATTCATTCACCAGGTCATGGTATATCTATAATATTCATTCATCCAGGTCATGGTATATCTGTAATATTCATTCATCCAGGTCATGGTATATCTGTAATATTCATTATCCAGGTCATGGTATATCTGTAATATTCATTCATCCAGGTCATGGTTTTCTGTAATATTCATCATCCAGGTCATGGTATATCTGTAATTTCATTCATCCAGGTCATGGTATATCTGTAATATTCATTCACCAGGTCATGGTATATCTGTAATATTCATTCATCAGGTCATGGTTATATCTGTAATATTCATCCATCCAGGTATGGTATACCTGTAATATTCATTCATCCAGGTCAAGGTATATCTGTAAATTCATCATCCAGGTCATGGTTTATATGTAATATTCATCCATCCAGGTCATGGTATATCTGTAATATTCATATCAGGTCATGGTATCTGTAATATCATTCATCAGGTCATGGTTATCTGTAATATTCATTCATCCAGGTCATGGTATATCTGTAAATTCATTCATCCAGGTCATGGGATATCTGTAATATTCATTCATCCAGGTCATGGTATATCTGTAATATTCATTCATCCAGGTCATGGTTTATCTGAATATTCATCATCCAGGTCATGGTTATAATCTGTAATATTCATTCATCCAGGTCATGGTATATCTGTAATATTCATTCATCCAGGTCATGGTTTATCTGTAATATTCATCCATCCAGGTCATGGTATATCTGTAATATCCATTCATCCAGGTCATGGTATATCTGTAATATTCATTCATCCAGGTCATGGTAATCTGTAATTCATTCATCCAGGTCATGGTATCTGTAATATTATCCATCCAGGTCATGGTTATCTGTAATATTCTTCATCCAGGTCATGGTATATCTGTAATATTCATTCATCCAGGTCATGGATACTGTAATATTCATTCATCCAGGTCATGGTATATCTGTAATATCATCATCCAGGTCACGGTATATCTGTAATATTCATCCATCCAGGTCATGGATAATCTATAATATTCATCATCCAGGTCATGGTATATCTGTAATATTCATCCATCCAGGTCACGGTATATCTGTAATATCATCATCCAGGTCAGGTCTATCGTCATATTCTCACCAGGTCATGGTATATCTGTAATATTCATTCATCCAGGTCATGGTATATCTATTAATTCATTCATCCAGGTCATGAATATCTGTTAATATTCATTCATCCAGGTCATGGTTATCTTTAATATTCTTCATCAGGTCATGGTATATCTGTAATATTCATTCATCCAGGTCATGGTATTGTAATATTCTATCATCCATGTCATGGTTATCTGTAATATTCATTCATCCAGGTCATGGATATCTGTAATATTCATTCATCAGGTCATGGTATATCTGTAATATTCATCCATCCAGGTCATGGATATCTGTAATATTCATCCATCCAGGTCATGCTATATCTGCAATATCCATTCATCCAGGTCCATTGGCAATCTGGAATATTATCCACCAGGTCTGGTAATCTGGTAAATATTCATTCATACGGTCATGGTATATCTGTAATATTCCTCCATCCAGGTCATGGTATATCTGTAATATTCATTCATCCAGGTCATGGTATATCTGTAATATTCATTCATCCAGGTCATGGTATATCTGTAATATTCATTCCTCCAGGCCATGGTATATTTGTAATATTCTTCCACCCAGGTCATGGTATATCTGTAATATTCATTCATCCAGGGCACGGTATATCTGTAATATTCATCCAGGTCAAACGGTAATATCTATAATATTCATTATCCAGGTCATGGTAAATCTATAATATTCATTCATCCAGGTCATGGGTATATCTGTAATATTCATTCATTCAGGTCATGGTATATCTATAATATTCATTTATCCAGGTCATGTTATATCTGGTAATATTCATCCATCAGGTCATGGTCTATCTGTAATATTCATCCATCCAGGTCATGCTATCTGTAAATATTCATTCATCCAGGTCACGGTATATCTTAATATTCATTTATCCAGGTCATGGTACATCATAATATTCATCATCCCCAGGTATGGTTAATCTGAATATCATTCATTCAGGTCATGGTATATCTTAATATTCATTTATCCAGGTCATGGTACAATCATAATATTAATTCATTCATCCAGGTCATGGTATATCGTTAATATTCATTCATTCAGGTTCATGGTAATATCTATAATATTCATTAATCCGGTCATGGTACATCTATAATATTCATATCCATTCATCCAGGTCTGGTATATCTGTAATATTCATTCATTCAGGTCATGGTATATCTATAATATTCATTTATCCAGGTCATGGTATATCTGTAATATTCATCCATCCAGGTCATGGTATATCTGTAATCCATCCATCCAGATCATGGTATATCTGTAATATTCATCCATCCAGGTCATGGATCTATCTGTAATATTCATTCATCCGGTCTGGTTCTTGTAATTCATTCATCGGTCATGGATATCTGTAATATCATTCATCAGGTCATGGTATATCTGTAATATTCATCTCCAGGTCTGGTATATCTGTAATATTCATCCATCCAGTTCATGGTACTTCTGTAATATTCATTCATCCAGGTCATGGTATATCTATATATCATTCATCCATGTCAGGTATATTCTGTAATATTCATCATCCAGGTCATGGTATATCTGTAATATTCATCCCCAGGTCATGGTATATCTGTAATATTCATCCATCCAGGTCATGGATATCTGTAATATTCATTCATTCAGGTCATGGTATATCTATATATTCATTTCTCCAGGTCATGGTACATCTAAATATTCATTCATCCAGGTCATGGTATATCTGTAAATTCATTCATTCCGTCATGGTATATCTAATATCTTTTCCAGGTCATGGTATATCTGTAATATTCATCCATCCAGGTCATGGTCTATCTGTAATATTCATCCATCCAGGTCATGCTATATCTGTAATATTCATTCATCCAGGTCACGGTATATCTATAATATTCATTTATCCAGGTCATGGTACATCTATAATATTCATTCATCCAGGTCATGGTATATCTGTAATATTCATTCATTCAGGTCATGGTATATCTATAATATTCATTTCTCAGGTCCTGGTACCATAAATATTCATTCATCCAGGTCATGGTAATTCTGTAATTACATTCATTCAGGTCATGTATATCTATATATTCATTTACCAGGTCATGGTACATCTATAATATTCATTCATCCGGTCATGGTATATCTGTATATTCATTCATTCAGGTCATGGTATATCTATAATATCATTTATCCAGGTCATGGTATATCTGTAATATTCATCCATCCAGGTCGGATATCTGTAATATCATCCATCCAGACATGGTAATCTGTAATATTCATCCATCCAGGTCATGGTATATCTGTAATATTCATCCATCCAGTCATGGTCTCTGGTAATATTCATCCATCCAGTCATGGTCTATCTGTAATATTCATTCATCAGGTCATGGTTATATCTGTAATATTCATTCATTCAGGTCATGGTATATCTGTAATATTCATCCATCCAGGTCATGGTATATCTGTAAATTCATCCATCCAGGTCATGGTCTATCTGTAAACTTCATTTCATCCAGGTCATGTATATCTGTAATATTCATTCATCCAGGTCATGGTATATCTGTAATATTCATTCATCCAGGTCATGGTATATCTGTAATATTCATCCATCCAGGTCATGGTATATCTGTAAATATTCATCCATCCATGTCATGGTATATCTGTAATATTCATTCATCAGGTCTGGTATATCTTAATATTCATTCCAGTCAGGTCATGGTACATCTATAATATTCTTCATCCGGTCATGGTATACTGTAATATTCATCATTCAGTCATGTATATCTATAATATTCATTTATCCATGTCATGGTATCTGTAATATTCATCCATCCAGGTCATGGTCTATCTGTATATTCTCTCATCCATTCATGCTTATATCTGTAATACTTTTTCACAAATTCATCCAGGTCACGGTATATCTATAATATTCATTATCCAGGTCATGGTACATTTATAATATTCATTCTCCAGGTCATGGTATATCTGTAATTCATTCATTCAGCATGGTAATCTATAATATTCATTTACCAGGTCATGGTACATCTATAATATTCATTCATCCAGGGTCATGGTATATCTGTAATATTCATTCATCAGGTCATGGTATATCTAAATATTCATTTATCCAGGTCATGGTATATCTGTAATATTCATCCATCCAGGTCATGGTATATCTGTAATATCATCCATCCAGATCATGGTAATCTGTAATATTCATCCATCCAGGTCATTGGCTATCTTTAATATTCTTCATCCAGGTCATGGTCTATCTGTAATATCATTCATCCAGGTCATGGTATATCTGTAATATTCATTCATTCAGTCATGGTATATCTGTAATATCATCCATCCAGGTCATGGTATATCTGTAATATTCATCCATCCAGGTCATGGTCTATCTGTAATATTCATTCATCCAGGTCATGGTATATATAATTTTCATTCATCCAGGTCAGGGTAATCTGTAATATTCATTCATCCAGGTCATGGTATATCTGTAATATTCATCCATCCAGTCATGGTATCTCTGTAATATTCATCCATCCAGGTCATGGTATATCTGTAATATCATCATCAGGTCACGGTATATCTATATATTCATTTATCCAGGTCATGGTACTCTATAATATATTCATTCATCCAGGTCCATGGTATATCTGTAATATCATTCATTCAGGTCTGGTATATCTATAATTTAATTCATTTATCAGGTCATGGTATATCTGTAATATTCATCCATCCAGGTCATGGTCTATCTGTAATATTCATCCATCCAGGTCACGGTATATCTATAATATTCATTTATCCAGGTCATGGTACATCTATAATATTCATTCATCCAGGTCATGGTATATCTGTAATATTCATTCATTCAGTCATGGTATATCTATAATATTCATTTATCCAGGTCATGGTACATCTATAATATTCATTCATCCAGGTCATGGTATATCTGTAATATTCATTCATTCAGGTCATGGTATATCTGTAATATTCATTTATCAGGTCATGGTACACTATATATTCATTCATCCAGGTCATGGTATATCTGTAATATTCATTCTCAGGTCATGGTATTCTAATATTCATTTATCCAGGTCATGGTATATCTGTAATATTCATCCATCCAGGTCATGGTATATCTGTAATATCATCCATCCAGATCATGGTATATCTTAATATTCATCCATCCAGGTCATGGTCTATCTGTAATATTCATTCATCCAGGTCGTGGTCTATCTGTAATCATTCATCCAGGTCATGGTATATCTAATATTCTTCATTCAGGTCATGGTATATCTGTAATATTCATCCATCCGGTCATGGTAATACTGTAATACATCCATCCAGGTCATGGTTATCTGTAATATTCATTCATCAGGTCATGGTATATCTTAATATTCATCATCCAGGTCATGGTATATCTGTAATATCATTCATCCAGGTCATGGTATATCTGTAATATTCATCCATCCAGGTCATGGTATATCGTATATTCATCATCCAGGTCATGGTATATCTGTAATATTCATTCATTCAGGTCATGGTATATCTATAATATCATTATCCAGGTCATGGTACATCTATAATATTCATTCACCAGGTCATGGTATATCTGTAATATTCATTCATTCAGGTCATGGTATATCTATAATATTCATTTATCCAGGTCATGGTATATCTGTAATATTCATCCATCCAGGTCATGGTCTATCTGTAAATTCATCCATCCAGGTCATGCTATATCTGTAATATTCATTCATCCAGGTACGGTATATCTATAATATTCATTTATCCAGGTCATGGTACATCTATAATATTCATTCATCCAGGTCATGGTATATCTGTAATATTCATTCATTCAGGTCATGGTATATCTATAATATTCATTTACCAGGTCATGGTACATCTATAATATTCATTCATCCAGGTCATGGTATATCTGTAATATTCATTCATTCAGGTCATGGTATATCTATAATATTCATTTATCCAGGTCATGGTACATCTATAATATTCATCATCCAGGTCTGGTAATCTGTAATATTCATTCATCAGTCATGTATATCTATAATATTCATTTATCCAGTCATGGTATATCTGAATATTCATCCATCCAGGTCATGGTATATCTGTAATATCCTTCCATCCAGTCATGGTATATCTGTAATATCATCATCCAGGTCATGGTCTATCTGTAATATTCATTCATCCAGGTCATGGTCTATCTGTAATATTCATTCATCCAGGTCATGGTATATCTGAAATTCATTCATTCAGGTCATGGTATACTGTAATTCATCCATCCCATGGTCCATGGTATATCTGTAATATTCATCCATCCAGGTCATGGTCTATCTGTATATTCATTCATCCAGGTCATGGTTATCTATAAATTCATTCTCCAGGTCATGGTATATCTGTATATATCATTCATCCAGGTCATGGTATATCTGTAATATTCATCCATCCAGGTCATGGTATATCTGTAATTTCATCCATCCAGGTCATGGTATATCTGTAATATTCATTCATCCGGGTCATGGTATATCTGTATATTCATCATCCAGGTCATTATATCTGTATATTCATTCATCCAGGTCATGGTTATATCTGTAATATTCATTCATCCAGGTCTGGTATATCTGTAATATTCATCCCATCAGGTCATTGTTATATTCTAGTAATATCATTCATCCGGTCATGGTATATCTGTAATTCATTCATCCATGTCATGGTATATCTGTAATATATTCATCCTCAGGTCATGGTATATCGGTAATATTCATCCATCCAGGTCATGGTTATCTGTAATATTCATTCCATCAGGTCATGGTCTATCTGTAATATTCATTCATCCAGGTCATGGTATATCTGTAATATTCATTCATTCAGGTCAGGTATATCTGTAATATTCATCTCATCCATCCAGTCATGGTATATCTGTAATATTCATCCATCCAGTCATGGTATCTGTAAATTCATTCATCCAGGTCATGGTAATATCTATAATATTCATCATCCAGGTCATGGTATATCTGTAATATTCATTCATCCAGGTCATGGTATATCTGTAATATTCATCCATCCAGGTCATGGTATATCTGTAATATTCATCCATCCAGGTCATGGTATATCTGTATATCATCATTCAGGTCAGGTATATCTATAATCTTCATTTATCCAGGTCATGGTACATCTATAATATTCATCATCCGGTCATGGTATATCTGTAATATTCATTCCTTCAGGTCATGGTATATCTATAATATTCATTTATCCAGGTCATGGTATATCTGTAATATTCATCCATCCAGTCATGGTCTATCTGTATATTCATCCATCCAGGTCATGCTATATCTGTAATATTCATTCATCCAGGTCACGGTATTCTATAATAGTTCATTTATCAGGTCATGGTACTTATTATTCATTCATCCATGTCGGTATATCTGTAATATTCATTCATTCAGGCCATGGTATATCTATAATATTCATTTATCCAGGTCATGGTACATCTATAATATTCATTCATCCAGGTCATGGTATATCTGTAATATTCATTCATTCAGGTCATGGTATATCTATAATATTCATTTATCCAGGTCATGTATATCTGTAATTCATCCATCCAGGTCATGGTATATCGTAATATCATCCATCCAGATCATGTATATCTGTAATATTCATCCATCAGTCATGGTCTATCTGTAATATTCATTCATCCAGGTCATGGTCTATCTGTAATATTCATTCATCCAGGTCATGGTATTGTAATATTCATTCATCAGGTCAGGTATACTGTATATTATGTCAAATTCATCCATCCAGGTCATGGTATATCTGTAATATTCATCATCCAGGTCATGGTACTATCTTTGTAATCTTCATCTCAGGTCATGGTATATCTATAATATTTCATTCATCCAGGTCATGGTATATCTGTAATATTCATTCATCCAGGTCATGGTATATCTGTAATATTCATCCATCCAGTCATGGTATATCTGTAATATTCATCCATCAGGTCATGGTATGATCTGTAATATTCATTCATCCGGTCATGGTATATCTGTATATTCAATCATCCAGGTCATGTATATCTGTATATTCATTCATCCAGGTCATGGTATATCTGTAATATTCATCTCATCCAGGTCATGGTATATTGTATATTAATCCTCCAGGTCATGGTATATCTATAATATTCATTCATCCAGGTCATGGTATATCTGTAATATCATTCATCCAGGTCATGGTATATCTGTAATTTCATCCATCCAGGTCATGGTTATCTATAATATTCATCATCAGGTCATGGTATATCTGTAATATTCATCATCCAGGTCATGGTATCTATAATATTCATTCATTCATCCAGGTCATGGTCATACTATAATATCATTCATCCAGGTCATGGTATATCTGTATATTCATTCATCCAGGTCATGGTATATCTGTAATATTATTCATCCAGGTCATGGTATATCTGTAATATTCATACAGGTTCATTCATCCAGGTCATGTTATCTGTAATATTCATCCATCCAGGTCATGGTATATCTTATATTATCATCCGGTCATGGTATATCTGTATATTCATTCATCCAGGTCATGGTAATCTGTAATATTCATTCATCCAGGTCATGGTATATCTGTAATATTCATATCACATCCAGGTCATGGTATACTGTAATATTCATTCATCCAGGTCATGGTATATCTGTAATATTCATTCATCCAGGTCATGGTATAGCTGTAATATTCATCATCCAGGTCATGGTATAATCTGTAATATTCATTCATCCATGTCATGGTATATCTGTAATATTCATTCATCCAGGTCATGGTATATCTGTAATATTCATTCATCCAGGTCATGGTATATCTGTAAATTCATCATCCAGGTCATGGTAATATCTGTAATATTCCTTCATCCAGGTCATGGTATATCTGTAATATTCATTCATCCAGGTCATGGTTTCTGTAATATTCATCCATCCAGGTCATGGTATATCTGTATATATCCATTCATCCAGGTCATGGTATTCTGTAATATTCATTCATCCAGGTCATGGTTATCTGTAATATTCATCCATCCAGGTCATGGTATATCGTAATATCCATTCATCCAGGTCATGGTATATCTGTAATATTCATTCATCCAGGTCATGGTATATCTGTAATTTCATTCATCCAGGTCATGGTTATCTGTAATATTATCCATCCAGGTCATGGTATATCTGTAATATTCATTCATCCAGGTCATGGTATAATCTGTAATATCATTCATCCAGTCATGGTAATATCTGTAATTTCATTCTCCAGGTCATGGTATATCTGTAAATTCATCCATCCAGGTCACGGTATATCTGTAATATTCATCATCAGGTCATGGTATATATCTAAATATTCATTCATCCAGGTCATGGTATATCTGTAATATTCATCCATCCAGTCACGGTATATATTGTAATATTCATTCATCCAGGTCATGGTCTATCTGTAATATTCATTCATCACAGGTCATGGTATATCTGTAATATTCATTCATCCAGGTCATGGTATATCTATAATCTTCATTCATCCAGGTCATGGTATATCTGTAATATTCATCATCCAGGTCATGGTCTATCTTTATATTCATTCCTCCAGGTCATGGTTATCTTTAATATCATCATCCAGGTCATGGTATATCTGTAATATTCATCCATCCATGTATGGTTATCTGTAATATTCATTCACCAGGTCATGGTATATCTGTAATATCATTCATCCAGGTCATGGTATATCTGTAATATTCATCCATCCAGGTCATGGTATATCTGTAATATTCATCATCCAGGTCATTCTTTCTGCAATCCCATTATCCCATCCAGGTCATGGCATATCTGTAATATTCATCCATCCAGGTCATGGTATATCTGTAATATTCATTCATCCAGGTCATGGTATATCTGTAATATCCATCCATCCAGGTCATGGTATACTCGGTAATATGCATTCATCCTGGTCATGGTATATCTGTAATATGCATTCATCCTGGTCATGGTATATCTGTAATATTCATCCATCCAGGTCATGTTATATCTGTAATATTCATCCATCCAGGTCATGGTATATCTGTAATATTCATCCATCCAGGTCATGGTCTATCTGTAATATTCATCCATCCAGGTCATGGTATATCTGTAATATTCATCCATCCAGGTCATGATATATCTGTAATATTCATCCATCCAGACATTTCGCTAGTCATCCAACGCCTTCAAGAACTAAACTTCATATTTATAGATGACTTGTGTACGTGTCTTGGGGGAACCAAGTGTTTCAGCTCTTTCACTGAAGACATAGGGCGTGCCACATTCTCCAGGAAATTTCTCATCATTAGGAGACCTGTCTTGCCTTTGTTTTCATTTGAACCTTCTAAAGCAAGGTATACATGATCAAATCCTTCCTCCTGACCGGCCGGCCGGCACTTCCGACCGGTTGGCCAGTTCAAAGGACTGTCGGTTGCAGCAAAAGTAGCTGTGGCCAACAGTTGACCCCGACTAAATGTCCAGTCCAAAAAGGTACGCACGGTCATCCATGGTCGAACGAACGTCTGGCGGTCGGTTGTGGCCAAACAAGCAATCCCATCCAATATTTCACCCCCATGGACCGATACAATGAAATGATTAAGATCACTCAGTGGTCTGCCTGGTGTAGCCCTGTAACCATAGCAATGTTTGGTCTCAGTTGCCCCCTAGACAGTGAGACAGGAAAGCGAATAGATTCCTATTGGTTTCCATTTTACCAATACAATGTGATTCTGTAGGTGGAAGAGGAAACTCCCCGTAATTAAAACTTTCAACATCGATAGGGTCTATGCAGATACAGCTCTGGTGATTACTGCCTACCCACAATGCACAGGGGCTTACATTTTGATCCATGTCCCTTATAAGCAGTTGCAGGTCTGATTCCCGTTGCTTCTTTAGAAACCTTAACATTTCTCTGAACAGTAAGGCTGAGGCCACACTGGTCCAGACGGAATGCGCGTGAAAAGTGTGCGTTTCCTGTTACGCGTTACTGTCCCTTTGCGCAATATTCTGAAACTGGAGCACTTGTGATTTGCAAAAAAAATGGTGAATGCGTGTGCTCCGGATAGCAATACACCCACATTAACATGCATTGGCACTATTTTCTCACACTAACGGATTGTAAAACACGATCGTCAGCACATGAGAAACACACTAGTGTGATCTAGCCCCTGCTCCCTGACCTCATAACACAGTTTGTTACAAACCCTAAGGGAAATATCCCTTAATAAACCGGGACCTCTGATTGCAAAGAACATTATACAAATTGACAGCACCATGACTACAAATATTTGTGTCATTATCCTTTACCATGGTGCAGCCCTCGGTTTATCTTGTTGCGGTGAAACAAAAATGCTCTTTGCTGAGAAAACGTTACCAGATCCTTCTCGGCAATCAGCCGTCTGCAATCAGTAGGTATGGGGTGGGGGTAGGATACACAAAGAGACTTAAAGCCAAGTTCACTTAAAGTGAGGCGTTCCTATTACATGATGTTAGAAACTATTTGCCAAATCCTTATGGTTAAAAAAAATCCTCTCTGAATAATGCAGAATTGATTAAAAATCCTTTCCCTAGAGTTTAACATTCAATTAACTGGCTTCACACCGTAATGTGTACCTGATGCTAGGGTCACCTTAACTTCCCTTTAAAATGGAACACATAGAAGATCTGAAAGGCTGGCCAGTATTATCCATTAGAAGCCTGATGTAGGCTGCGCCATTTTCAGTGCAGCTGGGGAAAAAAACATGTTCTTTGCAAGAGGGACCATGGTTTTTAAAGGGATATGATTAAAGTTTGCTAAAATTACAGACGTAATATAATGGTTAAAAAAAAACCCAATGAGGATCAGAGCTGCGACTGCCTGTAACTCACTGCGGCCAATCGGCTATTAGAGTTCCAGAACTAATAATGAAAGTATTTGATTGGCTGCTACAGGCAGTGGCAAACCAGTTTTGGTTTTAGAGAGAAGAATTAGTTGGCAATCCTAGTGGGTTGGCAGGGGAGTTGTGGGTCTCTGCACGAGTGTTACGTTTTGTTGTAGGTAATGTATGTGCAGAGATGAGCAAACCTTAACATGGTGAAACATTCACAAATAAACAAGTGTAGTGTGTGGTACTCTATTTGCACTAGGAAATCATTTCTGAGAGTTTCTTCCCTTAGTACCTGGCCAGGTAGTGTGTCCTTGTGTAGACAGGAGCTCCCAATAGGTTAAATTCTTGTATTGTTTCTAGCACAAATAGAGTATCGCATCTTGGATCCTGACCAGCTATTCGTCACTCTTGACTGGGGATGGCCGGTTCGCGGATCCGAACCCGGATCCGCCGCGGATTTATCCCGTTCGCGAACGGCGGATTTTTCCGCCTTCCGAACTTCCGAACCACGGATTTCTCGTATTTTCTAAAATTTTCAAATTTTTTAGAAAATTGGCGGATCCTCGAGCGGACCGGATTTTGCGAAGTTCGGACATCTCTACTCTTGACCAGTCGCGGTAGAGTGGTCCATAGAGCGCACGATCAACATTGGTTTTTTGACCAGTCCGATCGCCTGTTCGGATGAATGGATGGTCAGATGCCGGTCGTGGGCGGCCCAGGAAACCATACAATATTTCTGCCCGATCACCCGATACACTGAAATGTGGGTCAGTCGGGCTGAAATATTAGAGAGTAGCAACACAGCTTAATAATCTCTCGGTTATTAAAGTGAATGGTTTCTATGCATTAGGTTACACTGGGTACATTTCCCAGGAGGGGATCATTTGGGACATGGATTGTCATGTATAGCACATTCCACTGTATTGGGCACACTGGAGAGTAAATGTCACTAGGGCAGTACTGGTGGAGCATGCTGGGAGCTGAGGAGGAAGGGGGCCCTAATCTCATATGTGCCAATAATGTAACCAGCACAGGATCCAGGATTAGGTTGGAGAATTTCGTATTATAACCTTTATCTTGGGAGGCAGCCGGACAAACAGACGAACCAGCTCCTATCAACAAAGAGGGGGATGGAGAAATAACCAGCGCCGTCCTGTCACGGTTTGATGAATGACTTCAATTTGGCAGCTGCTTTAGACTGTCAGTTCTGATCAACCCCCCTCCCAGTATCCTCACCCAGCCCGTCTCTACCCATAGACATTACTGTCATGTTACAAACCTGTCTGTCTGGGAGGAAAGGGTTAAAGGGGAATGAGGGAGAACCAGGAGGGCGCAGGGAGGGGGCAGAGGGAGCAGCTAAACATGGTTAATAAAAGCTGCAAACACGTGTCACTTGAATTGTGTCTCCTTTATGCATTAGGTGACCCAGACATCACCCAGTCTGCTGACCATGTAATGAATAATATCAGTGTTAAAGGGGAAGTTCAGTGCAAATACATTTAATAAAAAAGAGCAGTATTTTCCATCCTAATGACCTTAATGCCCATTCAGCATTGTGTCTGTGTATAGATAAATGCAACCGAAATACTGACTTCCTGTTTGCAGGACCCCTAATAGAGACCGTTATGGTCTTGCCCTTGACCCAGCACCTGGGTTGATTCAGTTGCTCAGTAGAGATCTGAGCATGTGTGACCCATCCAACAGCCAATCAGTAGAAATCACTGTTAGGAACATTCCAAGGATGTGGTGCATTCTGGGAAGAAGAAGGACCATTAGAACATGGAATGTCAGCTCACTAATGTCAACAGCAGGGAATAGCAAAGGGTATGAAATCAACTGATTTTTCAAAATGGAAGTGAATATGTAGAATAACTAAGTATGTGTAATATAAACTAAGAATTATTTGAAATAATGATATTTTCCACTGATCTTTCCCTTTAACAATAGAGATGAAATCCGGCCCAAATGACCTCAAAGTTACGGAGCTACTTTCACCGGTTAGGCTATTCATATATACATGCGGAAGTTTTGGTGATATGTTCGTGTTCCCGTGACCATTTCCCAGGTGCCATGTACAGTAGGTTACCATGCTTTATTTACTTTATTTACTTTACTCCGATCTTTTGCATTTTTTCATCTATTGACGTTTTTGAATTTTGCAGTTTTCACATTTTTTCAGAATTCGAAACTTGACGTTTTCGAACATCTCCAGCTAACAATGGGTCGTGAAAATTTGCTGTGTTGATGGTGAAGTATAGCACTAGAACAGGACACATTGTAATGTCACAAATTGTGATGGGTAGAGACCCATAATGCTCTGCTTCCAACTGAGGAATGGCGGCAACTGGTGTTAAGTGGGGTCCAAAGCAGTAATATGGTTCTGCAGCCAGTGACAGGGACATCTCTGGGCTTTCATCAGCAGTGAACCAGCAACCAACCCCTGTCTATGCACCTTGTTCCCAGAATCATTGCAATTGATTAAAACTAGAGAGAGAAAAAACGATTGTATATTTTGTGTTGAATAAGGAAGTGGAATTCCAGCAGCTCTGTCACGCTTTGTGGCTGAGATCTTTTCAGGTCACAGATGTCACAGACCGAGGACCAAACATCACCAAGTCCATTAGCCTCATTGTTATATTTATTTAGCCCCCTTTACTGGTGACATCTTCAGATAAAATATCAAGCATGAAAGGTGAAAAAACAGGCTGTAGGGCCACTTACCTTGGGTAATCGCTCGGGATCTCCCGGGTGCCTGGGAACAACCTTCTGTAGCCTTTGAAACCCGTAGTCAATGGTTGGCTCATTCAAGGCTAAAAATAGAACAGTCGCAGGTTAGTGAATAAGTAAAGCTATGCTTCCTTAGGGGATAGGAAGGTGTCTGGGATTCATATGGGAATGCTGAACTATTAAAAATGGTGTCATGGTAGGAATGTCTAACCTGCAATCATTCTGCAACCAAGGCATGATGGGAGATGTCGTCTTCAAACATCTGTGTTATGGTTACGTGCTGTCTATGGAACCCCTATAACATGTCTTAGTTATACAAAGGCCAAAGAAAGGAAGAAAAGTTCACTGTGTAACTTTTTTTTTTTTTTTAAATAGTTAAATGAAAAGTACTTGGGGCAGGTAGGTAGGATTGGTACTTTCTACCTCCCAATTTCTATGAGGAGCAGCAGCACGAATAAAACTGTTTCTGCCAGGCTTACTGAGTGCTTCAGCACTATCTTTAATACAGGCACTAACCTGGCAGATGAAATCTGTATACGCCGTAGCTCCTCAACAAAACAATATTGGTAGGTATTTTTAAAAAGTAAATTCTTACAGTATAGTTGTCATTTAAAACAAAAACACAGCACAAAATTGAGGTTGGCATACTGTACATTGACTCAATATGACAACGATTTGTCAAACAGACCTGCAATGTTAGTAGACTAGTAGCCATCATAAGTAGGGATAGCCGGTTCGCGGATCCGAACCCGGATCCACCACGGATTTATCCCGTTTGCGAACGGCTGATTTTTCCGGATTTTTCCGAATTTTCGAAATTACGAGTTTTCACGTATTTTCGAAAATATTCGAAAATACGGGAAAACATGTATTTCCGAAAATTTTCGAAAATACAAGGATTTCTCTTAATTCCTTACATACGTATTTTCGAAAATATTCGAAATTACGAGGATTACTTGTATTTTCGAAAATACATGAAAACTCGTAATTTCGAAAATTCCCGAAAATACGTGAAAACTCGTAATTTCGAAAATACGAAAAATCTCGTTATTTCAAGGGTATTTTTAATTTTAACGGGTCCGCTCGTGGATTTTCGAATTTTCGAATTTTTCCGAAAATTCGCGGATCCTCGAGCGGACCGGATTTTGCGAAGTTCGGACATCTCTAATCATAAGCTGACAGGTATTTTAGGCACATTGGCTACCTGATTCCTAAGATTGATTCAGCCCTAAATTAGGTTATTTTCCTGGTAGCGAGAGGGCTAAAACAAGGGATTATATTTTGCTTACAATAGGCCTGGACCTTGTAGTCGGTACGTCTGGAACAGGGAAATGTAATAAAAGTTCTATGGGGCAATTCACCTAGGAGCAATGCAGCCGCGCAGCGCTCCTTTCTCCCCTTAACGTTGCGCTAACTGATTTACGATCGTTACGTCCCGCTTTGCGCGGCGCAAATCGATTTACCAGAGGCTGTGCGGGTCTTACACCAGCTATAGCTGGCGTTAAATACTTACGTGCGGGTGAGATTCCCCCAGAGTCGCGCAGCCTCTGGTAAATACATTTGATTTGCCCAGAGCATTTACGGCTCTGGGTGAATCTCCCTACTAATCGTTAAAAACGGTGCTAAATTTGCCCCAACCAATCAGATTATCAGGGTTATTTAATAAAAGTTCTTATCGTTTAAATGGTGCTAATTTTACCCCAACCAATCAGATGTTAGCTTTCAAATGTTAAATAATATCTGATTGGTTGGGGCAAAATTAGCACCATTTTTAACGATAAGAACTTTTATTGAATCTCCCTGAAAAGTGCTGAAAAGTGAAAGGGGCAAGTTCCCGGTAACTGGTATAAGGGTGTGTCCCATTGCAGAGAATAGAATAATTCCAGATCCCTTTTTACAATTTCCCATGGAAATGAACTGTAATCTTTCCATTATAAACGGCAGGGGGCAATCCCATTAACCCTATATATTCAGCAGCACAATTCTCCGATACATTGAAATCTACTAAATGGCTGGGAATTAGAAGTCTGCCAATGTGATCACTATTAACAGGATGTGGAGGAATGAAACATTGTGTTGAATTCTGTAGATCCACAATGTGTGTAAAGGGTTAAACATGTTACGCCCCCTTCC
Organism: Hymenochirus boettgeri; assembly: GCA_019447015.1. NCBI lineage: Eukaryota > Metazoa > Chordata > Amphibia > Anura > Pipidae > Hymenochirus > Hymenochirus boettgeri. The sequence goes on from CM033469.1 coordinate 19,318,074, forward strand.
ATTCACAATGGTCTCTTTTTCTGCTCCCCCCTGATACAATTAGCTTGTGGTATCTTCTTCCCAGCACATGATCAATATCCCCTTTGCTTCTCAGCAGCTCTGTGAGTAATGATATGATGATATCCGGAGAAGAGAGGGGGAGGAAGGTTTACATGACCTCTGACCTCATCCACCGCCCCCCCAACACGCCTCCTCCCCAAAGTGTCATCAGACTCCACTACCCACCACCATCAAGATCGATCGCCTGATTTAGACAAAACATATGTTGCAAACGACCCTCCAAGCTCAGCTTTTCACTCCAGTAATTTGCATTGATTGAAGAGTCAGCTCTTCTTACTTCTCCCAACAAGCAGAACCAAGATGTTGTCATCTAAATCTAACATAATTCTGTGCAATCAGAACGTAACTCCTTACATGCCGGAGGAAAAAATATCCACTGCTCGATGCTCTACATGGTCCAGAGGGAAAGGCACAGTGACCGCGAATGGAGAGCACAGATCTCAGAAACATTTGGCATGTACAATACCACATTATACTGCATTATACTTTATGGTTCTGCTGCACTGGGGGTGCAAATGGCCTTAAACCAGCCCTGAAAGGTGTAGACTGCAGGTGTAGGGAACCTCAGTAAACCTGGAGCTCTTTGGCAGGCCACACACATGGCCCTGGACCAATTCAAATGAATGACCTGTCAATCTAATGTTTACCATGTGATTATTCATTTACACCCAATCAGTGGCTATAACAGGAAGGACAATCGATACGGGTCCTTCTAGGAAGGACCCATTGTACAAGTATAGACCATTCATTCTATAATGTCCTATTAAACGTGATCGAATGGTCACAAACATTCTACAGGAATTTGCCAGGGCCAGGCGAGATTTACCAAGCAAGGCAATTGGGCCCCAAACCCTAAAGCTAGGTACACACAGTAGTGATAAAGCCTTAATACCGTCAGATCCGGGGCTTTATCAGTACTGTGTGTACATAGCTTTTCCGAATGAGTGCACCCCCTGCCAAACGTTTAGGTCAGCCACGCGCTTGTTCACCGAGGGAACACACAGTTCTGAGTGTTCTCCCTATGCTGTGTACATGCTGTGTATAGGGAGAACGTTCAGACTGTGTGTAGCCGGATTTCTGAAAGATGTCAGACAAGATCTTGCAGATCCTGTCTGTCATCTTTCAGAAATCTGCCAAGTGTGTACCCAGCTTAAGGTTGTATCTAAACCATATGCTTTGTATAGTTGAGGGTTTGGGGATGGGGTCAACACAACTCTTTGCCCATAGGCCCTGGACATTCGAACAGTGCTCCAATGCAGGCATCTTAAACTGGGAAGCATGTGGAGATGTCTACTGACGAAGGCTTTCACGGTTTAAATGTGTTAAAGGGTTAACCATGTGAAAAGCTGGAGGTCCAGGCTTCCATTCTTGTGATTTGAGTTATTAGTGAGGTTATTACACGCTGCAACAGGGGTTAATATTTCATCTGCCCTTGGTTTTAGTGCGAAGTATTTGGCAGGCGAAGGAATCAATTTATTAATAATGGGAAACATGTGCTGATATCAGGGGGAGGCAAATAGCATTCTAGTGCAATTAAGGTCTCGTTGGTAGGATTTTCCTTAAGAAAACAAGGAGGGAAGGGGGGGGTTTGATGGAAGGCTAAAACATTTGACAGTGCCGGCATTTTTCCAGGGCACGGCGCAAGGCAGTTTGTATTCAGTCCTTCTAAACAGCTGTCCAGGGCAAGGCGCTGAGAAAATTCACTGGGTGGGATCTTGAAAACAAATGTTACTTGGACCTTTGCCTATGAAGGGAGTTTTCCAAACAGACAATTCATTTCCTCAGTGCAGCTGCTCCTAACGCATTTAATCACTCACACTTCCAGATTCCCCTCCCTTCTTATCCCTGGCTTATAGACCTAGACCATCAATGGCTTCCTTATTCACGTCTACAAGAGCCAGGATCATCTATCTGTAATCGCCGTGCTCTGCGGACAATCATTCGTCATTAAGATGGAAGCGTTGGGATCTCTGGTCTACTTTCTAGGCCATTAAAATGGTGTGAAATGGGGGAAAGTATAATCCTGGAATTTGAATGGAGAATCCATGTGTTCTTGGTAGATGAGATAAATCCGTCTTGGTTTGCAGAACATATATAAAAATAATAACAGATGTTACTGTGGTCAGCAACAAGTCCAATAAAATCTGTCAGGCTATGTTCATTTACTGCTTCTTCCACATGTCCGTCTACAAAGATGATCTTACCGGAATCATTGGAAGCCCATTGGATGAATCCATGCTGGAGAATGTAGATTTGATTGCCCTGGTTACACTAGATCATGCAAGAGTAACTAGTAACTGAAGCTAGCGGTTTGGGTTTCCATGTTCCTGTTGCTGTTGAACTTTTGAACTGAAATGCGTTGACGATTTCCGAGTTAATTACATTGGCTTGGAAACTGCCATTTGAATGGGAAACTGCAGAGCAAAAACACAACTTGCCATGTGCCCTGCAGTAAAAATGTGTAGACACAGATTAGATGGAACTTTGTTTTTTGATTTTTAAGACGGGTGTGGAGGAATAAGTTTTCAAATGGAGCTTGTAGAACTTCCCCTACCTACCCTTATAAGCTCATAATTCCACCATGATAAATTAGGAATTTACTGTTTGTGCCCTGGGGTGTTAATACAGTTTAAGATTTTGATAAAAGTGTCGGCGCTCTCATGGATGCAAATGGTCTATATGTATCCAGTGATGCCCAATGGTTTCTTTACCAGATAAAATGAAATATTGCTTTATATACCCACATGGTTTGGATATTTTAATTTGTCTATGAGTATTACGAAGTATAACCATGAATATCTATAACCATGAGATCTCACCATGATTGGACCAGGAGCAGAAAGGGATGATGGAAGATTGTGTGACTGTTCTTGTGCTGACAACATTAGATACAAATAATAAAATAAAGGCACGGCGAATAACTAGTTATTTTACTATAACCTCTGGTCAACTAATGTTTCCCGTTATTTAGTTCTTACCTGTATAAACAAACCGTCCCGGGGCCCCTTTACAAAAGTGCTTTGACTTGTAGGACAGTGTGACTTCCACCACACCAGGTATGTGTCTCGGGGGCGTCTGGACACGGATAGCATGTGGCGTTATCAGCTGCAAATAGAAGACAAAGAGATCTTAAGGAAGGGGGCAACTAAATGAAACAAAACGGGAAAATAGAATAGAGTGTAAAATTTCAAATAATGCAAATAAAGGATTTAAGAAGAGGTGGAGGAGAAAAGATTAGTAGATGGAGCAAGAAGCTATAGAGCTTAGGGTGAGGTGGGCTTAAAGGTGTCCGAGAATATAAAGCAAGAACTTCAGTGTACAGACAACTAAAGATATACGGTGACCCTACCTCGCTCCACACAAGCATCGTCCCGAACACAACCTGCAGCCCATCAAAGAAATTATCCCCTATGAGAATGACGGTGGCACCTCCTGTGGTCCAACCTTCACTGGGGCTGATGGCTTTGATGCAAGGAGTTGCTGCTTCAGGAAGATTCAGGGGAAAGAAAAATTGGAACTTTAGATATAAAAGCTGAACAATTAGAAAGACATGGACTCTTTACAGTGACTAGTAAATGTCTTCTGGCAAGAAACCATCTACATGTAAAGAGTATAAAGAAACTTCTTTAAGGAGAAAAACCCTAAAATACGTCCTCCTGAGCCTCCTTATTGGCCAGAAATTTCAAATTAAAAAAATATATCACTCGTCTTTCTATACAGTACAGAGTAAAATCTACAGAAGCCCTGCAGTTACTGCCCCCTCCGCTAACTCAGTGAGCTCTGACATGCTCAGTATGATTCCACAGAGAAAAAAAAAGACATTCTCCAAACAGCTACTTTGTATCCTGAAATGAAAGATTTACAAGCTTATTCAATAAGAGGTGCAAAAGGTGCCTAAGCTGTTAATTTACCTCAACCAATCAGATGTTACCTATTTAGAAAACATTTGATAACTTCTTATTGGTTGCTGCAAATTAAGAACAATGGCAACATTTTATACCTCTTATTGCACAAGGTCCTTCATTTTTAATAATTTAAATATAGGAATTACTCACTGAAATCTGTTCAAAAACAATCTGAAAATCCGCAAGCAGACCCATTGAAGTCTATGGGAGTTTTAAAATTTTAAGTTCTTCCTAAAGTTAAGGTGTAAATAGCAATTGTAACTTTACTGTAAATGGCTCAAGGAACTTGGTAAAACCTGGGCAAAATCTTAGTTAAGTACCGGAAACTTCATGCGCTTCCTGTTTTGGCATTCCACATGATTTCTAGAATTCCACATGATTTCTAAAATTCCACATGATTTCTAGAAATTTTGAAAATTTTGAAAATTTTTAAATTCAACACAACAGTTCATCGTTTCCTAAAAATCAGAAAAATTCAGAAATCCGGGATAACTATAAAACTATAAACTAAAAATATATAAAGTTTTTTTTAAATACAGTTACAATGAAAAGTACTTGGGATAAGGATATAGGACTGGAATATCCCAGATAATTCCAATACTTCACTGTACATTCTACATGGGACCTTACCATTATTACCATTATATGACGAAACAAATGTAATGGCTACGATGCGGACTCGGCATTGGAAATTATTGAATATACAGGTAGATTTCGAGAAATATCGTATACGTGAACACTTAATTCCGAATGTGGGAGAAATTGCGAATACGTGAGCCCTTGATTTTCAATATTCGAAATATTTTGAAAATGTGCTGCGGAAACTGGAAAATAGCTCGGAAATTTTCAAAGGGAAAACTTTGAAAACAGAGCTCGGAACATGTGTACGGTAGTCATCAGGATTCAACATGACAGGTACTTTATCCCCTGAAAAAACTGCTCCACAAATCACCCCATATATATGGTTATGACCTAGAATCCATTCATTGTAAAATCCGAAATTCTATTTTAATTGTAATATGCAGCACAGAAACGCTCTATTTTCCCTAAGCTTTGTTGTGTATCCCAAGTTCCATTGAACAAACTCACATACATTTGGTGATTTACAGGACTGTCTAAGCAGGCCATACCACGGGATCGTATCTATATAAATGTACCTCGGAATATACAGGCCTATACAAGCAGCTTCAGTTGTGTATATTACTTATCAGTTACACGCTCTGTATAGAGCAAATGCCAAGTTTTCAAATTTAGACATAAGCCCACGAATAAATATGTAGGGAAACCCACTTGCAGACATTAGTATTACCATTGGTCAACACATTAACCAATCAGGATTTAGTTATGCTAATAGAATAGGTGCTTGATTACTATCTATAATATGTTGCCTGTGAACTCACTTTAAATAAGGAATAGGGCAGTGACTCACCTTCAGTGGGGTCCAACCTGCGAGCTCTTCGACCGTGTTTAGAGTTATTGTGAACAAACATATTATCAGAAACAGCAAGGACATGTCCATCAACATTTATAGTTGTAGAAACCACGACCTGAGGGAACACAAGGCAGAAAGTTATTACCCAGGTACTCTAACAACTGGTGAGCAAATATGGGGCCCAAGGTGCAACAGCTTTGACAACAAGAGAAAAAGCAACAATGCTTAAACATTACAGTATACCTTAGTATTCTAATTATATAATAAGGACAGCAGTACTCTTCCAGCAAAAGCCAAGAGTTAGTGTTTCTATGTAATAGACTTGGTTGTATCAAACGATGTAAATGAAGAAGGATTCTAATCACGTTAGAACGTTCTAATTATCAGCTCTTTAAAAAGCCCCCTAATGAGCAGACAGACCCCGCTGTGCGAAAATAGCTGGTGACTTTCTCAGTTTGATCCAAGATCTGTATCCTGGGGTCTTAACGCTTTCAATGTCAGACCTGAATAGGAATATATATCGCCGTATCCAGAACACGGGGAATATTTTGGTCATTTTAGTGGACTTTAGGTTTTGAAACATCTGTTCCTCTAAGTAGAGTCCTGGATCGAATTCTATAAAAGATCGTTAGTTTAAAATAACGACCGTTACCGTTCGTTATTTTACCATAACGCCAGTGTAGTTTACCCCCAGTGTAGTTTACCACCCGGTGTAGTTTACATCCAGTGTAGTTTACCCCCAGTGTAGTTTACCCCCAGTGTAGTTTACCACCCGGTGTAGTTTACATCCAGTGTAGTTTACATCCAGTGTAGTTTACCCCCAGTGTAGTTTACACCCAGTGTAGTTTCCCACCAGTGTAGTTTACACTCAGCGTAGTTTCCCACCAGTGTAGTTTACCCCCGGTGTAGTTTACCCCCAGTGTAGTTTCCCACCAGTGTAGTTTCCCACCAGTGTAGTTTACACCCAGTGTAGTTTCCCAACAGTGTAGTTTACACCCAGTGTAGTTTCCCACCAGTGTAGTTTATACCCAGTGTAGTTAACCCCCAGTGTAGTTTCCCACCAGTGTAGTTTACACCCAGTGTAGTTTCCCTTACCCATGTCCATAATGTCCCAATATATGTATGGACATCACACTAGCTGATACACACATCATCATAATGGAAGGAAAGGCTGCATGCTCATTGGCTCTTTACTTGTGTTGGAATTGAGTTTGGGTTAAACAGCAGAGGTTGACCATTTCCTGGAGGAACTTACCCGGGGGTTGATCTGTGTTTCTCGTGTTATTTTGTTACAGTCGATTGTTGCGATAAGAAGAGTTGTGGGAACCGGAATGAGACGCCCTCAGACCCCGTGATCATAGACAGTAATTGTGGTCATTAATACAAAAAGTAAATGTTATTGGGTCTCTTTGATCAGTCAGGATTAAGTTAAGTGATGAGAACAGAAAAAGAACAAGTTGGTATAAATTATATAAACTGCCAACCATTGTTCACACGTCCTTCTATAATAACCTATATACACAGATTTCTCTTTCTTAAGGGTAACGGTGGTCTCCAACACCTTGAAATGGAAACAGGTCTCATATCTTTCAAACAAGCCTGGGAAATGTTTCTGCTTCTCTGAATCTTAAGTATAGGCATGTAAAATTAAAGTGGGTACACACTAACATAAAGGGACAATACCATCAATATCATCCCTTTATCGTTAGTGTGTGTTTCACCGATGCTCAGAAATGCCGAAAACTTCCCTCAGATGGAAGTCTCTATAGGGAGTTAGCTGCAGCTGGGGTAAATTAGCAGCCCCGAGAGTTCTCCCTGTTCTTGCAGATTCTGTCTGTCATCTTTTAAAGATCTGCAGCATGTGTACCCATTTTTACACTGTGTAATAAGCCCCACTCCCAAGGCTAGAGGCTAGTTTTAACAATAATTTAGAGTTAGCGGATGGGCTTATGATGCAGCTGATGATGCTCTGACCCAGCAGTGGGCATGCTCCAACCTAAACTTGGAGGCAGACCCCAAGTGTGTGGTGATGTCAGAGCTCACAGTGCTAGCAGGGAACAAACACCTTTATACTGCTGTACATTTGGATAGACTGCAGCTAGAATTTAATTATTTATTATGTATGGAGCCACAGTAATTTATAAAAAAAAAAAAATTCCCCTTATTGTCCAAAAATATGTTTACCTACATCTTTTTTCTAATCATTTTCTTATGTTTCTTTAAAATCCCAGAGGAAGTTGAAAGTAATCTACCCTGTTTATATTGTCTCCACTGGGGACATACAGTTTGGGTTAATGTGCACTTTGTAAGTTCCCTTTATAGAAACCCATAATGTAGTTGTTTGCTGTAGAGAGAAATTACAGACCATGAATCTTTTGCTCCCTTTTCTTTTCTGACAGAATGTTAATTCTGAAGACAATTCTCATTGGCAGTCACTTCCTGCTAGACTTCTGCTGCCATTCAGACAGTTCTATGTAGAGTTCAGACTTTTAAAGAGATGAAACAAAACTGTCAGGTTCTGTTCCCAACATCGGTTCTGAAAATCCGATTCAAACCCAATGGAATCAGAAGTTTTTTAGAATTTTTGAATATTAGATTTTCCTAAATTCTGTGTTCCTTAATTTTGAAAATTAAGAATATTCTGTCGGATCATGGATTTTTCAAAACCGCAGGTCGGAATCGAATCCAGCTAGCGCTAAATATATCGTGCGTCTGTCTCTTCCGAAACTTGTGCAGATATGGGTGAAAGTCGGAATAACTGATTTACAACCTCCATAAACCCCCTGTTAATCTCTTATTGTGCTTGCTACCTAAAATAGCCCAATAAAGTTACATGTTATAATAGCATGATGATATCACAACTACCCTAAAAGGGGAGCCTATAGGGCAATCACAGTGATAGATAACATTTCTTACCTATAGTACTACCGGTACTGCTCACTGACTGGTAATCAGTAGAGATGTCAGAACTTCGCAAAATCCGGTCCGCTCGAGGATTTGCAAATTTTCTAAAAAATTTAAAATTCGAAAATCCGCGAGCGGACCCATTAACACCCATTAAAATGAAAATTCTTCGAAATACAAGAATCCTCGTATTTCGAAAAATTTTGAAATACGAGAATCCATAATTTCGAAAATTTTCGAAAATACATATTTTCCAGGATTTTCGAAAATACATGAGATCCTCGTAATTTGAAAATTTTCGAAAACGCGGGTCGGAAAAGTACGAAGGCGGAAAAACTGAAAATCCACGATATCGCCGTTCGCGAATGAGGGAAATCCGCTGCGGATCCGGGTTCCGAACCACACACATCAAAATCACAACGTTTCGGGACAAACTTGCCCCTTCCTGAGGTGAGGTGTCACCTGTATTAAATGTTGCACAGAGTGTGTTATGATAATGCACCTGAGGAAGGGACATGCCCCGAACGTTGTGCACGTATTGTCATAAATAAACACAAGTGAGAACGTCTTCAGGAGAGCGTTTCTTCAGATAATTGATATGTGAAAAGTTTCTATTACTGCAGTGGTTGACAGCAATTGAGGAACAGCACATTGAAATAGGAGTGCGGGGATCAATTAACCCTGTGAGTTGTCCCTTTAATTGTCTAACTAGTTAAAAAGGTGGTGAAAATGTTGCCATTAGACAAATATAGGATTTCTGGTGAATCTGAAGCAGCAGCAATTTTCATTCTTTACTATGAGAGGGAAAGCTGACTATAATAAGGCGGAACGTTAAATATTCTGTTCTAATTTGTATTGCATAAACCATCCTCATACATCAATGGTCATTTAATGCTTTATTACTGTCATTTGCTTTGGTTCAATACCATTAATTTTCTTAGCTGCTGAGCCAGTGATACGGATATAATCTTCTGCACTACGAACCAGAATGTGATTTTTAGGAGAACATGACACTATCGATCCCTGTATGTAAAGCCATTGATTTCCAGGTTCCACCATTGATTTGATGATATGATACTAACGTTGTGAAGACAGAGGCCATCAATTGACTTTGGTGTAATGAGATGATGTTTTAGGGAGTCCTAGTGTGGAGCCCATTGATTTCCTTATCTGGAGGGGTGAGGGTGGACATGACAGCCTGTGATGGTTTTTATTAAACCGTTAGTTTTACACAATTTCATTTGCTTTAAGGATATGAAGACCTGTGATGATGTTATATAGAGAGGGAGATACTATAACATCCATAATGTTGTGCCTATGAATCCTAGAAAGTGCCAATAGGGTTAGATAGAGCTGCGGCATGTGTCTAGTGGAATAGCAGGGAGATTCAATAAAAGTTCTTATTGTTTAAAATGGTGCTAACTTTGCCCCAACCAATCAGATTATTTAAGATTTGAAAGCTAACATCTGATTGGTTGGGGCAAAATAGCACCATTTTAACAATAAGAACTTTTATCGAATAACCCTATTGGTTCATTATTTCTGGATGATCTTTTTTGACTTTCCTCAGCAGGACCAGCAGCAAGAAAACAAAATGCTTTCCTCTTACTGCCCTGTTGTATGAAATGTCTCTGCCTCCAAATACGTAGTCAATTAGCATAGAAAGTTATCAACGGCCAGTCCCAATGTTACATTCCTGTCCTCTTGCCAATGGTCCCACATAACATAGATGGGGGTTTTATAGATGTTGATTTATAGGCTGTGAATCTGATGTAACCCAACCCAGGACACAGATACCCTGACATCAAGCAGATCATTCCCATGTGGCCTTGGTAGTGGAGAGTGTGTCACCACCAGGTCTATTGGCAATTTAAAAAAAAAAAAAAAGGTAAAAGTTAAACAGGGTTATTCACAAAAATGTTCTTATCATTAAATATGTGCTATTTTTTCCCAAACAATCAGATGTTATCTTTCAAATGGTAAATAATATCTGTCTGGTTGGGGCAAAATGAACAAAGAATAGGCTGTGATTTCCATGTGTAACATGCCTTTCCTTCTATATTAGTATTTTGTTAGTTTGTTACAGACAGTAGAATTCTACAGTAGAGTATACAACTTTAGGTCACTCCCTCTAATTAATAATTTATAATAGGCACTCAACCCCAACCCCAAAACTACAATAATTATTAAGTTACTAAGCTGAAAGTTATAAGTCTAACCTGATATGCTGCACAATGTCCTGTTGCCCCTGTACTAACCCTGGTACTTACAGTTAGAAACTGTCACAGCCATTGACTGAGTATGATTCCCCTAGCTGCCTCTTCTGAGCATGCTTATGCTCACAACCAGCTCACTAAATGCTGAAGGGGACGTGACCAAATATAGCCAGTAATACACACTACCCCTTAGAGAGGGTAGGATATCTCGACATACTTTAAAGGGGCCAGTCTTTCTAAAAGATGTCTCCTGGTTCTTCTGCTGTTCTGAAGGGAACGTTCATGTGCAATAGTAAATAGGGGGCAACTGTTAGCCATGAATGCACTCAACATTTTATTTTTGCACCACATCTATAAGGCAGATTAGAAGGAGATCTCCTTGTTATAAAAGCAGTAATCAGTGTCTCACCTTTCATTTTAATATGGCTTTTTTTTTTATTACGATTGTTCCCGTATTGCACAGGTGGTCACTGACATTATGTTCTTTACACATGCTCAGTCCTAAGGTACTGCAGGAACTAGTTAGTTGGTACACACCAATATAGCCTCTAGCCAATCCTTTTACAGGACAGATTAGGCAAGGGAGCATGTGACTGAGATCAGGGGTGGTGGCCAGTCAATGTACATACACACAGTTATTTCATCCAGTTTTTCAAGTGGTAACATTTACTTTAATGCTATTTACTGTATTGCTATTTTACAGTTTATTGGTGTTTTTAGAGGGGATTGTTCAGATCTGGAGTGTAAAAATTTAGGTTAGTTCTCCTTTAAGTCATGGTTTATTTACAAACATTTTTCTAGTATTTTATATACACTATACAAATGATTTGTTTGTGTTGCAGTAGGGGGTCATTTTGAAGTTGATAAAAAAAAGAAAAAAAAAAAATACAAAAAAAAGTTTTTGTTAGAAACCGCATGTGATTTAGCTCAATTGTTGATTTCAAAGATATTTGTAGTGTATATGTAGTTTTAAGACACAATGCATTTGCAGTTACTGACTGCTTCTTGCCCAACCCCCCAGTTTGCCCTTCCTCCTTAAACACATACTCGCATTTATAGGGAAGTGTCAGGGACACTGGTGTGGGAGGAGATAAAATGCAGAGCAGAACACCTTTTTTGGGAAATGCTAGTAAATGCTATTCTTACTTTAATAATTATGTTGGCCATGCTATTTAATTGTAAATAAAATGTATCCCTTAAGGTTCATACACACATGCGATCGCGGGTTCACTTCCTCATACTCATAATTCTGGTAATTATAGATGTAATTGTGGAAATGAACAGAAATTTAAATTTTTACCTCAATGTGCACACTTAATACTCATTCAACACTCAGGGTATTAATGATAAGTGTGGGTAAAGGAATCTCAGTGTACACTACATAAGGGAACACCAAGGTTCAAAATCCAATGATCTTCTCCTACTCGTGCCGGCCTGCTGCCTGGCCCATTAATCTCTATCAATCCCATCAATCAATGCATCTCAAAAAAATGAAAATGAGCAAAGAAACAAGTTTAACTGCATAAAATAGTGTGAATCCAAAACTTTAAGCTCCATGTTTTGACCCTATGGATTTTTATAAGCATAAAGTGCAAAGGCATCAGGAAATTATTTTAAGGCGACACTCACCTCAACTCTTCTTTTCGCGAATACATGAAATAGAAACAAAGTCCATCGTTTTGTGGAGTTTTGATGTGAAGACACGGCATGACCTAAATAATATAACAATATAATAATAGAACAGAGTGGCACGTGTTGTGTGTGTGCTCTCTTCCTACTGGCCCAGTCCTCTACTGAGTATGGGCAGTGCACAATATTCCTCATTGTCAATAATATGATAGTAGTAAATAAAAAATATGCTTGTGTGTTTAGGATTTTGTTTTTAGATATCCATCTACTAACACCCTTGATATCCGGTTAAAGTAGCTTTATTTTATTCACCAAGGATTAAAGGGGAAGTTCAGTGCAAATACATAGACTTTCAAGAAAAAAGAGCAGTATTTTTTCATCCCAATGACCTTAACCTGCCCATTCAGCATTGTGTCTGGGTATAAATAAATGCAACCGAAAATACTGACTTCCTGTTTGCAGGACCCCTAGTAGAGACCGTTATGGTCTTGCCTGACCCAGAGCTGGGTTGATTCAGTTGCTCAGTAGAGATCTGAGATGTGTTGACCCATCCAACAGCCAATCAGTAGAAATGATGTTAGGAACATTCCAAGGAAGTGGTGCATTTGGAAGAAGAAGGACCATTAGAACCTGAAATGTCAGCTCGCTAATGTCAATAGCAGGGAACAGCAAAGGGTATGAAATCAACGATTTTTCAAAATGGGAGGAATGTGTAGGATAAGTAGGTATGTGTAATATAAATACATAAATATAAGAATTTAAAAATAATAATATTTACATAAACTTTACCCATTTTCATCTTTCTTGGAATTCACATTCTGTCGATACTGTGACACGGCGGATCCAAACCATAAATTTGCTACATATTTAGGAAAGTCCGTTTGAACAAGAAGCTGCTCTTTCATAGATGGACTTCCCACCTTTCCACTCGGCCATCTGCCTGCTCTTGGCACAGGACCCAACTTGTTTACTCCAAGTTTGTTTTTTCTGTCCGATTCCTAGGGCCTGGATGAAGCCCAGATCACCAGTTGATAGGTTCACAGATAGAAGTTGTAGTCTTTGTTGGCCTCCTGTGACCCAGACATATCAGTAGATGGTCTGTTGGTCTCAATGGTTTTTGGGCTCTTCTGTTCGAACAAGCCCCTCTTACGCAGCCCATCCCCGGTGGTTTAGAGAGCTTGATAAGTGCCTATCAACATGTTAATCAAATTATTAGGAGCCAAAATTGACGCTTTTCATTAATTATACAAGATTATTCTAATTGCAATTCAAATTTATTCACTCTGAACAGAAGGTGTTCTGCAATGTTTCAGGGAATTTGCATATAAATGGGGAGAGCGGTGCATTAAGTATGCTAATTTATGCATATTGTCTTTATTTTTAACTTGAAGACCAATGCACGGCTGCTGCCAAGTAGGTGAAAAAGTCACAAAAAAAAAAAAGGAGAGTTTTAGTTTTGGTGCTGAGCGTTGGCTGAGGCAACAGTGAGCAAACATGGCCGCCTCGCATGGCCATGGCTCTCTAGATTTATTTTAAGGTTAGGCTCAAGAAAGAGAAGAAAAATTATGAGGAGACATTTCCAGTTAACCTGGTGCATATCCTTATTTTCTTTTTTCATGGTTTTTAGTTTGGTGTAAAAAATTTCATTTTGCAGAATGCGCCGTCTACCATCGGATATATGATATTGGCGTACACATTCCGGCAAGTATAGATTTTACAGTTTTTGCCGGGAGTGTGATAAACAGTTCTACAGACTAAGCGTGATGTACAGGTAATAGTGATGAATGAAACAGAGAAACAGGTTGATACTAAGCAGAGCTCTTTGTCCAATTTAGTTACGAGCGTCAGGACAGTGCTGGGTTCATTAGACACGTGACATGTTGGAGAGATGCGGGAGATCAGAGAGACTTCCCTCCCCTAACACTAAAGCTGTTTTTTTCTCTTGTATTAAAATTAATATATATCATTCAGTATTTGACACTGATGAAATCTAGCAAGATTTAAAGTTTGAATGAGAAATAAAGAATAAATAAATGTTTCACATGGACCAGGTGAGAAGAAATCTACTGTTTGAGGTCTTATGGATGCCTGTGAATGTTTAGGATGCACAGGTGATAGCCTTAATACATGTCAACCAGACTGCTCACTAGACTAGATCTCTAACACCAACAAAAGTCCTAAGGTGGCCAGGAGAAAAAAAGCAAAATATGAATGAATCTAATTAATTGAATAATCCCTATGAGCTACAGTATGCCTCTTATTTCTCAAAATTAGCACCATTTGGAAGAATAGTAATTTTGCACGGTAAACAGCAGAGCTAATTGCCTGTGTTAAAAGGGATATGTGTGAGTTTTTTATGTTATTGGATAAAGAGATCTTTAAACATTTACCATTAGCCCTATGGCCAAATGACAATTTCCCTAGCCTCTTTGTCAAAAAGAAGTGGCATTATCTCGATTCTCATAATGAGAAAAAATCCCTGACGAAGAAATGTAAGATCCATTAGAGGTGGAGTTCGTACACAGTTGGGCTACTGGGAGTTAAAGATGTTCGAAACTGTTGAGTTTTGTTTCATTTTCGAATCTTCAAAATTTCCGGAAATTCAAATGTTCGAGTTTCGATTTTCGAAAATCGTCCACTTTCGATTTTCAATTTTGATAATTAGCTACTTTCGATTTTCGATAATTATCTACTTTCGATTTCATTTTCGATAATTATCTACTTTCGATTTTCGATAATTATCTACTTTCAATTTCGATAATTATAACTTTCGATTTCGATAATTAGCTACTCAATTTTCGTATATATACTTTCGACTTTCAATTTTCGATAATTTCTACTTTCGACTTTCAATTTTCGATAATATCTACTTTCGACTCTTTAATTTTCGAAATATATACTTTCGCTTTTTAATTTTCGATAATTATCTACTTTGATTTTCAATTCGATAATTATCTACTTTCGATTTTCAATTTTCGATAATAAGCTACTTTAGGTTTTTAATTTTCGATAATTATCTACTTTCGATTTTCAATTTTCGATAATATCTACTTTTGATTTTCAATTTTCGATAATTATCTTCTTTCGATTTTTTAATTTTCGATTATTATCAATTTTTGATTTTTGATAATACTACTTTCGACTTTCAATTTTCGATAATTATCTACTTTCGATTTCGATCAAAATCTAACCCCTCAGATTCGATTCGAAAACTGCGTTCTATTCGAACCCACATTACAATCTACTGGAGTAAAATATATTTAATGCCTTAACTAATATAAGAGCTGTTCCCTGAATTTTTTATATGGTGTTTAAATTTCTGGGTTAGCAAACATGGTATAGGTGTGATTATTGATAGTATGAGTATGAAAAATGATTGGTGGGATTATTTATACATTATGAAAAATGATGGGTGGATTATTGATGTGTAAATATGATGGTAGGATTGATATTGAGAGAAATATGATAGGTGTGATTATTGGTACAGTATGAAATGATCGATTGATGGGATAATGATACAGTATGAATGATTGATGGGATTAATGATACAGTATGAAATATGATTGATGGGATATTGTACAGTATGAAATATGATTGATGGATTATTGATACAGTGTAATATGATTGGTAGGATTGATATTGTGTGAAATATAATAGGTGTGATTATTTGACACAGTAGAAATATGATTTATGGGATTATTGATACAGTATGAATGTGATTGGTAGGATTATTTATACATTATGAAAATGATTGGTGGGATTATTGATACAGTGAAAATTGATTGTTAGGATTATTGATATTGTCTGAAATATGATTGGTGGGATTATTGATACAGTATGAAATATGATTGGTGGGATAATGATACGTGTGAAATATGATTGGTGGAATTATAGATACAGTAAAATATGATTGGTGGGATTATGATACAGTGTGAAATACGTGGTGGGATTATTGATACAGTGTGAAATTAATTGGTGGGATTATTGATACAGTGTGAAATGATGTATGTGGTGGGATTATTGGTACATTGTGAAATATGATTGGTGGGATTATTGATACAGTGTGAAATATGATTGGTGGGATTATGATACAGTGCAAAATTTGTTGGTGGGATTTTGAAACAGGTGGTAATATGATTGGTCGGATTATTGATATAGTAAAATATGCCTGGTTTGATTATTGATACAGTGCAAAATATGATAGTGGTGTGATTATTTATACAGTGTGAATATAATTAGTGCGATTATACTACAGTGTGATGGAGGAGATTGATACAGTGTGAAATATGATTGGTGGGATTAATGATACAGTGTGACATATGATTGGTGGAAATATTGATACAGTGTGAAATATGATTGGTGGGATTATTGTTACAGTGTGAAAGATGATTGGTGGGATCTTTGATACAGTGTGAAATATGATTGGTGGGATCATTGATACAGTGTGAAATATGATTGGTGGGATTATTGGTACAGTGTGAAAGATGATTGGTGGGATTTTTGATACAGTGTGAAATATGATTGGTGGGATCATTGATACAGTGTGAAATATGATGGTGGGATCATTGATACAGTGTGAAAGATGATTGGTGGGATTATTATACAGTGGAAATATGATTGGTGGGATATTGATACAGTGTGAAATATGATTGGTGGGATTTTGGATACCATGGATTATGATTGGTGTGATAATTGACACCGTGTGAATATGATTGGTGGAATTATTAATACAGGGAGATTATTGGTAGGATATTGATACAGTGAAATATGGTTGGTATGATTATTGATACAGTGTGGAATTTGATTAATGTGATTACTGATGCAGTGTTACATATAATTGTGGGATTATTGATACAGTGTAAATATGATTGGTCGGTTATTGATATACTAAAATAGGCCTGGTTTGATTATTGATACAGTGCAAATATGATAGGTGTGATTATTGATAGATGTGAATATAATTAGTGTGATTATTGATTGGTAGGAGTATTGATACAGTGTGACATATGATTTTTGGGATTAAATACAGTGTGAAATGATTGGTGGAAACATGATATAGTGTGAAATATGATTGGTGGGATTATTGATACAGTAGAATATGATATGATTGGTGGATTATTGATACAGTGTGAAATAGATTGTGTGTGATTAAATGCAGTGTGAAATATGATTGGTGGGATTATTGATACAGTAGAATATGATGGTTGGATTATTGATACAGTGTGAAATGATTGGTGTGATTATTAATGCAGTGTGAAATATGATTGGTGGGATTATTGATACAGTGGAATATGATTGGGGGGATTATTGATACAGTGAAATATAATGGTGTGATTATTGATGCAGTGTGAATATGATTGGTGGGATTATTGATACAGTGTGAAATATGATTGGTAGGATTATTGATACAGTGGAATATGATTGGTGGATTATTGATGCAGTGTGGGATATGATTTGAGATTATTGATAAAGTAGAATATGATGGTGGAATTATTGATACAGTGAGAAATATGATTGGTAGGATTATTGATACAGTGGAATATGATTGGTGGGATTATTGATACAGTGGAATATGATTGGGGGATATTGATACAGTGAATATAATTGGTGTGATATTGATGCAGTGTGAAATATGATTGGTGGGATTATTGATACAGTGTGAAATATGATTGGTAGGATTATTGATACAGTGGAATTGATTGGTGGGATTATGGTGCAGTGTGAATATGATTGGTAGGATTATTGATACAGTGGGTATGATTGGTGGGATTATTGATGCAGTGTGGAATATGATTGGTAGGATTATTGATACAGTGTGGAATATGATTTTTGGGATTATTGATAAAGTAGAATATGATTGGGGAATTATTGATACAGTGTGAAATATGATTTTTGGGATTATTGATAAAGTAGAATATGATTGGTGGAATTATTGATACAGTGTGAAATATGATTTTTGGGATTATTGATAAAGTAGAATATGATTGGTGGAATTATTGATACAGTGTGAAATATGATTTTTGGGATTATTGATAAAGTAGAATATGATTGGTGGAATTATTGATACAGTGTGAAATATGATTGATGGAAAGTCTCCTTCTTCTATTTTTGAGATTCTATTTGAATCCAACAGAACAAGCTCTTCTAGAAAATTATTTCACATTTCTCACTGGTTTACTGTAAATAATTGTAAAGCCACTCCTCCGACCGGTTGCCCACTGCTGACCGTACTGCTTTTCTGTTCACCATAAAAGAATGCAGAAGGAACTACATTAGTTGCAAAAGAATTTCAGTTTTAATCATCCAACTGCAACGTTTCGGGTGGGACCTCCACCCTTTATCACGCTTGGCTGGAGATGAATCTCACAGTTGGGTGATAAGCTGAAATTTTTTGCATTCTTTGATGGTTTACTGTAAAGAATTGAAAGATCTAATGGCCAACCCTTCCTAGAGAGATCATTGTAAGGTCCATTATAAAATTTATACAAACCACTTACATCAGTGAGATTAAATATATCAATATATCGCCAGTCTAGACAATCTATCCCAATGACATTCAGTCATAGCTTATATATTCCTCTCTTCACTCTTAATAAAGACTACTAAGGTGGGACATGGTACGGGTTTTTTAATTAAGAGGTTCAAAAATGTGGTGTGCTATTTATCCTAAGAAGCCAACTAGATGTTCGGCCATGTTCAATAACCCGCAGTTTTGGAAACTTCTGATACCAAGGGTTATCGTAAAATGAAGGCCAAGGCCGTACAATAAGGGCAGTAGACTACCGCAATGGTATTGTATAGGCGATCATACAATTGCAATCGTGATCATAATTGAATAGCTGCGATCTAAATGTATGACCGCGATGTAATTGTATGACACCGCGCCTTTATAAATATGGCCCTTTGTAATGGTCTACTGCATGTAGAAAATCTCTATGACGTTTAATTGGTTGTGGCAGATTAAGAAAAACTTTGCACCTTTATTAAATAAACCAGTAGAGTGTTCACAATAAATCACTGCAAGAAGACGATTGTGTTTCATCCATTGGTTACGTTCTTCTGCCCTTTTCTTTTCTCTGATTGGAAGACATAACCATAGCATGGAAAGACTATTAGGAGTTTGTTCACTGGTTCAGTTAAACCAATTTGATATGTGTACATTAGACTATAACTATTTATTATTATTATTATAAGGTGCGCTGCACTGTTTGGAACAGACAAAATGGCGCCTGTTGAGTTGTCTTTTATACCCAGGCGGTTGGCACTGATAATATTTGCAGCCATTGGGGAGTTTGAAATGTTGATTGTTTTCAAAACTTCGCGAAAACGCCTCAAATTGGCGAAAAACTTCAAATGCTAATTCTGCGATCCATGGATCTTGGAAATCTGCCTCAGAATCAGGTTCGGACCCGATCCAGTCCATCTCTCCTTAGGAGGTCCCAGGTCTATTTTAATACCTCTCAAGAGAGAGAGAACACACATAGCATTAGTTCTATATGACTCAGAACGTTCACTTATTGCTATAGACATCTGGTTTTCTGCACTATGAAATCCAGGGAATTTATGTTTAGTAACAACACAGAACTTCACTTGCAGCATATGTCAGTCGTGTAAGCACATGTGCCTGTTTGTGTGTATTTATATGTCATATAGGCCACGGTGAACTAATAAGACTTAGCATTGCACAGGGAGAATGTCCATAATCCCATGTATAATCACCCTCTGCTCACCATTATAGTGTGTCTAGATCTATAAATGTTTCATGATGCCGGGAGTCCTTAGGGAATGTCGTCGGCTCCTGCTTGCTGTTTGGCTCATTTTTTGCTTTGTGCTTGGCTTTCTGAACCTATGCCAGATATATGGAGCTTTTTGTGCTTAGAAGACAGAGGAGAAGAGCAAAGAGCTTCTCTGCAAGGTCCAGGTTACTGGTCCTGTATAGTAAATAATAACACAAGACTTTCTGTGATTATGCTAAAAATTAGTTTATTTTACTTTTATCATAATTCATTTTCTGTTTGGGATCCGTGTAAAACTAATTTGGTGATAGGTCCTCACTGTGAAAATGATTAATGGAAATTATAAAGAGGACTGGAAAGAGGAAATATTTACAGTAAAGAGTAAACTTCCAGAAAAAAAATCTGGTCTCCTGTCACTGCTGGCTACATTTCAGAATGATGGGACTTTACAGGGACTGAGTTCTGGCCACATTCTAAAATGATGGGGCTTTACAGGGACGAGTTCTGGCTACATTCTAAAATGATGGGACTTTACATGGACTGAGTTCTGGCCACATTCTAAAATGATGGGACTTACAGGGACTGAGTTCTGGCCACATTCTAAATGATGGGACTTTACATGGACTGAGTTCTGGCCACATTCTAAATGATGGGACTTTACAGGGACTGAGTTCTGGCCACATTCTAAAATGATGGGACTTTACATGGACTGAGTTCTGGCCACATTCTAAAATGAGGGACTTTACATGGAATGAGTTCTGGCCACATTCTAAAATGATGGGACTTTACATGGACTGAGTTCTGGCCACATCTCTAAATGATGGGACTTTATGGACTGAGTTCTGGCCACATCTAAAATGATGGGACTTTACATGGACTGAGTTCTGGCCACATTCTAAAATGATGGGACTTTATGGGGGGACCAAGTTCACAGCAGCCCCAAGAAAAGGAAAATTATCACCCCTAATATGATTCTGACTTTCCTCCCACTAAAAGGTAAACCCATACTTCCAACCTTTTCTCTTTCCATGTTTGTATTAAATGTTTTACATTATCCTACACCCTCATCATGGTTTTCATCCCAAGAGGAAAACTCAATTTCCTTGTACATTGCTCTCCCATTTAGTAAAGTAATACCGGCTTTTCCAACATTCTATAAAAAAAAATCCCTTCTAAGGGGACAGAGACTGCACAATGGATTTTCATGAATAGAAATTGGATGAAGTCTTTTTTTTTTAATTCTGGTAAAGCACATAAACTATTAAAGCTACAAAATAAAAAATCAATTCTGTATTGATCCTGTTAGTAACAATTCCAAGAAAATATTCTACACACAATCCATGATGCCTTAGTCATTGTCTCATTTTCCTTGTCTCTTGTGTTTCAACAGTTCTCTTGAAGTTCTTCCTAAAATGCAACCAGAACTGCTTGAAGAACGCGGGGAACCCTCGGGACATGAGGAGGTTCCAGGTGAGTTTGGATAGAAATAATGGTTCCTCGTTCTTTATCTCAACATTGAGCAGAGGTCTCTGCAAACGCTATGTAGCCATCCGCAGAAATGTAAGTTGCAAACAAAAGATCAAGCCAGCACACATACAAAGATTGTTAAAGATGGGCAGCCAAGCTTAATTATCTATCCTAAATCCAGTGGCGTAACTAGGAATCCCTGGGGCCCCTGCAAAACTATGATGGGGCTCCTATCCGTGCTCATATACAGTGGTTTTTGGGTGGGGCTGTATCTGTCATTGGAAACATAAAAAAGTGGGCCCCCTGTGGTGCAGGTCCTGCTCCCCTAGTAGTTACACCCCTGCAGAAGCATGTCCATCATGGTCAGGTACTTATCCCATAAATACTGATCACAAATACACTTAGTAAGGAAGTGAGTTCTTATTTCTGTCCTGTTCACAGTTTATGGTGTCTTGGTTTACTGTAGATCATCTTAGCAAATAACAATTATACTTGTAGAGCTAGAGTGTGTAGGAATTATTGGTAAACCATCTGGGGGACATAGGAAATAATAAATTAAAACTACATTGGCGGTAAACCACACTGGGGGTAAAATACACTTGGTGGGAAACTACACTGGGGGTAAACTACAACGGGGGTAAACTACACTGGGTGTAAACTACACTGGGGGAAACTAAAGGGGGTAAACTACACTGGTTGTAAACTACACTGGTGGGAAACTACACTGGGTGTAAACTACACTGGTGGGAAAATACACCAGGGGTAAACAATACTGGGGGTAAACTACACTGGATGTAAACTACACTGGCAGTAAACTACACGGGTGTAAACTACACTGGGGGTAAACTACACTGGGAGTAAACTACACTGGGTGTAAACTACACTGGGGTAAATACATGGTGGGAAACTACACTGGGGGGAAACTACACTAGTGGGAAACTACACTGGGTGTTAACTACACTGGCAGGAAACTACATGGGTTGTAAACTACAAGGTGGGAAAACTACACTGGGGTAAACTACACTGCTGGGAAACTACACTGGTGGGAAACCCACTGGGTGTAAACTACACTGGGGGTAAACTACACTGGATTGTAATCTACACTGGGGTAAACTACACTGGGGGTAAACTACACTGGATGTAAACCACACTGGTGGGAAACTACCGGGTGTAAACTACACTGGGGGTAAACTACACTGGGGGTAAACTACACTGGTGGGAAAATACACTAGGGGAAACAATACTGGGGGTAAACTACACTGGAAGTAAACTACACTGGCAGGAAACTACACTGGGTGTAAATACACTGGGGGTAACTACACTGGTGAGAAACTACACTGGTGTAAACTACACTGGGGGTAAACTACACTGGTGGGAAACTACACTGGGGGTAAACTACACTGGTGGAAAACTACACTGGGGGTAAACTACACTGGTGGGAAACTACCATGGGTGTAACTACACTGGGGGTAAACTCACTGGTGGGAAACTACCTGGGTGTAAACTACACTGGGGGAAACTACACTAGTGGGGTAAACTACATGGGTGTAAACTACACTGGCAGGAAACTACACTGGGTGTAAACTACACTGGGGTAAACTACACTGGGGTTAAACTACACTGGTGGGAAACTACACTGGGGGAACTAAAACTGGGTGTGAATACACTGGGTGTAAACTACACTGGTGGGAAACTACATGGGGTAAATACACGGTGTGAAACTACATGGGGGAAACTACACTGGTGGGAACTACACGGTGGGGAAACTACACTGGGGGGTAAACTACACTGGGGGTAAAAACATGGGGGAAACTACAATGGGGGAAACTACACTGGGGGTAAACTACACTGGTGGGAAACTACACTGGTGGGAAACTACACTGGTGGGAAACGACACTGGGGGTAAACTACACTGGCAGGAACTACCACTGGGTGTAAACTACACTGGTGGGAAACTACACTGGGGGTAAAAACACTGGTGGGAAACTACACTGGTGGAAAACTACACTGGTGGGAAACTACACTGGTGGGAAACTACACGGGTGTAAACTACACTGGGGGTAAACTACACTGGTGGGAAACTACACTGGGTGTAAACTACACTGGGGGGAAACTACACTTGTGGGAAACTACCATGGGTGTAAACTACACTGGCAGGAAACTACATGGGTGTAACTACACTGGTGGGAAACTACACTGGGGTAAACTAATGGTGGGAAACTACACTGGGGTGAAACTACACCGGCAGGAAAACTACACTGGTGGTGTGAACTACACGGTGTAACTACACTGGTGGGAAACTACACTGGGGGTAAACTACACGGGTGAAAACTACACTGGTGGGAACTACACTGGGGTAAACTCACTGGGGTAAACAACAACTGGGGGGAAACTAACTGGTGGGAAACTACACTGGGGTAAACTACACTGGTGGGAAACTACACGGGGGAAACTCACTGGGTGTAAACTACACTGGTGGGAAACTACACTGGGGGTAAACTACACTGGCAGGAAACTACACTGGGTGTAAACTACACTGGTGGGAAACTACACTGGGGGTAAACTACACTGGTGGGAAACTACACTGGGGGTTAACTACACTGGGTGTAAACTACACTGGGGGGAAACTACACTGGTGGGAAACTACACTGGTGGGAAACTACACTGGGGGTAAACTACACTGGTGTAAACTACAGTGGGAAACGACACTGGGGTAAACTACACTGGGTGTAAACTACACTGGGTGTAAACTACACTGGTGGGAAACTACACTGGGGGTAAACTACACTGGTGGGAAACTACACTGGTGGAAAACTACACTGATGGGAAACTACACTGGTGGGAAACTACACTGGGTGTAAACTACACTGGGGGTAAACTACACTGGTGGGAAACTACACTGGGGGGAAACTACACTAGTGGGAAACTACACTGGGTGTAAACTACACTGGCAGGAAACTACACTGGGTTGTAAACTACACTGGTGGAAACTACACTGGGGTAAACTACACTGGTGGGAAACTACACTGGGGGTAAACTACACCGGCAGGAAACTACACTGGGTGTGAACTACACTGGGTGTAAACTACACTGGTGGGAAACTACACTGGGGGTAAACTACACTGGTGGTAAACAACACTGGTGGGAAACTACACTGGTGGGAAACTACACTGGGGGTAAAACTACACTGGTGGGAAAACTACACTGGGGGAAACTACACTGGGTGTTAAACGACACTGGTGGGAACTACACTGGGGGTAGGTAAACTACACTGGAGGAAACACACTGGGTGTAAACTACACTGGTGGGAAGGAACTACACGGGGGTAAACTACATGGTGGGGAAATACACTGGGGTAAACTACACTGGGTGTAACTACACTGGGGGGGGAAACTACACTGTGGGAAACTACACTGGTGGGAAACTACACTGGGGGTAAACTACACGGGGTGTAAACACACTGTTGGGAAACTACACTGGGGGTAAACTACACTGGGTGTAAATACACTTGTGGGAAACTACACTGGTGGGAAACTACACTGGTGGAAACTACACTGGGGGGGTAAACTACACTGGGTGTAAACTACATGGTAGGAAACTACCTGGGTGTAAACTACACTGGTGGGAAACTACACTGGGAATACACTACACTGGTGGAAACTACACTGTGGAAAACTACGCTGGGGAAACTACACTGGTGGGAAACTACACTGGGTGTAAATACACTGGGGTAACTACACTGGTGGGTAACTCACGGGGGGAAACTAACAGTGGAAATACACTGGGTGTAAAACTACCCGGGCAGGAAACTACACTGGGTGTAAACTACACTGGGGGAAACTACACTGGGTAAACTACACTGGTGGGAAACTACCTGGGAGGTAAACAACACTGGTGGGAAAATACACTGGTGGGAAACTACATGGGGGTAAACTACACTGGTGGGAAACTACACGTGGGGTAAACTACACTGGGTGAAACTACACTGGTGGGGAACTACACTGGGGGTAAACTACACTGGGGGTAAACAACACTGGTGGGAAACTACACTGGTGGGAAACTGGTGTGGAAAACACTGGGGGTAAAACTACACTGGTGGGAAACTCACACTGGGGGACAACTAAACTAGGGGGAAACTACACTGGGGGTAAACTACACTGGGGAAAACCACTGGGGGTAAATACACTGGTGGGAAACTACACTGGGGGTAAAACTACACTGGTGGGAAACTACACTGGGGTCATTTAAACTACACGGTGTAAAATACACTGGGGGGAGGAAACTACACTGGTGGGAAACTACACTGGTTGGAAACTACACTGGGGGTTAAACGTACACGGGTGTCAAAACTACACTGGTGGGGAAACTACACTGGGGGTAAACTACACTGGGTAAACTACACTTGTGGGAAAAACTACACTGTGGGAAACTACACTGTGGGAAACACACTGGGGGTAAACTACATGTGGAAAACTACACTGGGGGTTAAACTACAGGGTGTAAACTACACTGGGGGAAACTACCACTGGGGGTTAAACTACCAGGTATAAACTACACTGGTTGGGAAACTACAAGGGTGTAACTACACTGTTCCAGTGTAGTTTACCCCCAGTGTAGTTTACACCCAGTGTAGTTTCCCACCAGTGTGGTTTACATCCAGTGTAGTTTACCCCCAGTGTAGTTTACCCTCAGTGTAGATTACATCCAGTGTAGTTTACCCCCAGTGTAGTTTACACCCAGTGTAGTTTCCCACCAGTGTAGTTTCCCAGCAGTGTAGTTTACCCCAGTGTAGTTTCCCACCAGTGTAGTTTACACCCAGTGTAGTTTCCTGCCAGTGTAGTTAACACCCAGTGTAGTTTCCCACTAGTGTAGTTTCCCCCCAGTGTAGTTTCCCACCAGTGTAGTTTACTCCCAGTGTAGTT